>JABCMJ010011123.1:0-10146 GCA_014822125.1 Arbutus unedo | reverse complement strand
AAAAAATTGTATCCAAATTTAGAATTTTAGAAAAAAATTTAAAAATTCAACATAGATACTTCAAACGAAATATTTCGAACTTGAAATTTTAATAGATTAACTATTAAAATTTGACTGATTTTAACGCTAAAAAATGTAACCCCATAATAACTTTAAAATCGAGATAGATCAAGTGCTTTTAAAAACCTCAGGGAGGCGATTAATGTACTCGTCAAAAACCTCAAGAGTGATTAATGTAATTTATCCAATAATGTCAAATCTTACTGTACTCTTTCAATGATATCTACCTACTTAAATTTTTTACAAGTTCTAATTTTTTAATTACCACACATGTTATAATTAAATTATAATTTATTATATATTTAATTTAATTAATACATTAAAATATGTTCACGCACTTAAATATATAGAATCGAATTCCACTGGAGTAATATTTTTTACTAAATATCATTTGTAAACTTGTTCACTATCGTGTCTCTTATTTTATATTTCTTATTATAGTACCCTAATTAAATAATAAATTTATTATACTTGATTAAAATGATCAGAGTTTGAATATTAAGTAATAATTTTTTTAACTAAATCTATAATCGAATGAGTGATGATTGAATAATGTGTTTAGTTTACATGGTGCTTAGCAATTAGGAAAGTCAAACTATAGAGACCAACAATGACATAAAGAGACCAACAATGACATAAACACAATACAATAAATCTGTGTTGATGATATCATCTAATCCTATAAGGATTCATATAATAACAAAAACAGTTTATGAGGGTCGACATAATATAAAAGATTGAGTGAAAAAAGTTAAAATTATGTCAACGTTTTGAGTCATAAAATCGAGTATTTTTATCCAATAAAGACCTTGAAAATTTGTAGAATTTTTTTTAAGCGTTTAAAAAGAATCCAAAATACTAAAAACTTTGAAAAATAGACAGAGTTTATGATTTATCAAAATATTTTGCATAAATATAAAATTGTTCTACTGTGTACTATTAGACCAAAAAAGAGAATTCTAAAATTTTGTACAATTTTTTAGCAAAAATAGTTCTGGAGAATTTATACTTGTGGTAGATAAACTGATCCTAACCAATTATCGAGGAGATAAAAATTATTTATAAACATAAATAATTTTATTTAAGTGACATAAAAAAATAAATAGCAAAACTCTATTACAGATATCTATTTGCTTCCTCTCTCAAATTTTTCAAATTTTCAGACCGCTATTTGCTTCCTCTCTCTCTCTCTCTCTCTAAAAGAGTGTACATAAATTAACATCCTCTCTCTAGATTACGTATTTAGGGCAAAATTACTGTCTAGATTTGTCAACATGCGGAGATGCGTGGGGTGCAAAATTTCCCTTCTCCGATCGTTGTCGTATTGGAGAAGTGGTTCAGTGTAGATGCACCAAAATCTCGATTTACGTTTCCATCAACAAGAGTGCTATACACACATTATTTTTACACATCATTTTTGCACATTACTTAAAACTACGTCGTTTTGTTTTGAGAAAAATCCAAATGTGTTTTGAGCGATGTGGGTCAAAAATAAATATTATTTTTTCTCAATACAAAACAGCGTAGTTTTAAGTGATGTGTAAAAATAATGTCTAAAAATGATGTGTTTGTATCATTTTTGTACTGCTTATTAAGTTGCAGATTATTTAGTAGGACAAATTAAACCGACTTTCCCATAAGTTTCTGACAAATATAATGCTGTTCTATAGATTTTTAAAATTATTCTTATTTTTTTTAAAAACTATTATGCAATTATCTCTCTTATCATTAAAATCAATCAAACGTCGTTAGTTAAATTATTAAAAATTTAAGTTTGACATTTTTTTTAACAAAACGAATCATAATATAATTCTTATCAAGTTCAAAATATTATGTTGAATTTTTAAAAAAAAATTAAAGTCGAAAATAAGACAAATTTGTCTGAAACTCTGTTTGAATTTTGACTTTAAAAAAACTTAAAAATTTAACATAGGTTATTTCAAACGTGATAAGAATTACGTTATAGTTCATTTTGTAAAAATAAATCTTAAATTTAAAGTTTTGATAGCTTAACTAATAATATTTTTAATTAATTTTAACGATACGAGAGATAACTGCATAATTGTTTGAAAAATTAAGAAAGATTGAAGTAATTTTAAAAACGTTAGGGGACATTGTATTTATTAGAAATCTCAAAGAAAGTTAGTGTAATTCACCCTATTTATTAAGACAATTCATAGTATATTTTTATTAAAAGAATATAAAATTATATAAATATTTATGTCAATTAATATATATTTTTATTTTTTCATTCACAAGAAAAAAACTTTCAACTTATTTTAATACTCAAACTTTTTATCCTATTATAATTGTTATATTAAATGCTAAATCGTAATTCTATGAGTTGTTCTCGTGCATCCTTGTATAGTACAAGTGCTTGGTTTTTCTTATCATATCGTATTGATCCATGTGTAAGACAAATCAACAAGCCAAATGATCCAACAAATAAATTGTTTAGTTTAATTTAAAATTTAATGAGTTTAAAAGTAAACTTAAGGTTGTTTTATTTATAAAATGAGTGGATCACAAATGAAATATAATCGAGTCGAACACAAATAATTTAATTTTTTTTATACCTTACAAGTCAAAAGATTCAAGTAGTAGTTTGTTCATATGAACGATCTAATTGGCACTCAAAAGTGTATTTATTCTATGCCAAAATTTCATGACTTACATGTGTTTATTGTTTATCGGATGAGTATTAATATATTTTGACTGTTTAACGTGTATTCAGGTTATTTGTGTGAAAATGAATGTTTTGCAGTGCTTTTACGAGTCTCGGGATGTGACTAAGAATCAAATTGAAAAGAGCGCGAGAAAAAATAAAAGTTTGAAGTCAGTGCCTCAAATTACCAGTAATAGATGCCCGAACTACCGATAGTATGAAGCACTGCCCAAAGTGAAGAACTGCCAAAAAAATCAGTGTTCCAAACTACCAGTAGTAAATGCCCGAACTAATGGTAGTAGAAGGCACTGCCAAGAATTACAGAAATTGACCAGAAGAGGTAGAACCTCGAACTACCGGTAAGAAGTGCCCCACACTACCGGTAGTAAGGGCAAAATGGAAATTTTTCTTATTTTATGGGATTGCTATTTTTTCATTTTTATCCTTATCCTTTTGTTTCCTAATCAAATTAAGAGTATTATTTTTTAGATCTATTTATTAGGAACCATAATTAGGGATTAAAAATCTAGCTTTTATTCTAGTTTATTTAGCAGCCTCTTTAAATTGTTTGAGAGTGAATTTTTAGATTTTGAAAGATTAAATAAAAGTTTTTTAATTTCCTATTCTTCTTATTATTCTTTTATTATTCTATCTTTTTTTTTTGTTCTTGATTTCTCATGGATTCCCTTAAATCCATGAGGAACTAATCTTTCAAGAATTTAATTCAACAGTGAAACATTGAATCGTGACTAAAGGTAATTCAATCATCACCTATGGTTTTCAATTTCTAATATCGTTTTATTAATGAAGAATTATTTTAAAATCAATTAAAACTTTTGTAAAAGATTTTGCTTGTGTGTAGACAAACCCTTTTAGCATACACAATTCTTGGATCTCTACAAGATTTTAATCTGAAACCCTAATTTTCAACTTGATTATTAAATTGATTATCAATCTTTCTTAAGTTTCTATAAATATTCATTTTTTCGATCATCCGACGAAAGTTCGATGTTATAGAACCGGATTAAATCGTTCTCTATCTCACAAAATATTTTCACCAAAAATATTTCACACATTTTCTTTCTTTCTTCTGATAAACTTCTGAATTTCTCATTTTCTGTGGATTCGACTCCGGACTTCCAGATTTATTATGTTACAACCAAACTCTTGATCTTACGCTTGAAATATGTTCTATTTAACATCAGTTGACGACAAGCATAATCTAGGTGGTAGCTTATTCGAGTTTCTTTAAAATTTAATGAGTTTCAAAATAAAGGCCAGACAGAATTTGTTCGAGTAAAAAAATAATTTCATATGAGTTCTAAACTAGCAAGTACGAGCTTGAATGCAACAAGTTTAGTTTGTTTATCACCCCTATCTATTTGAGCAAGGATATTGGGTTAGGTCGTTCATAACTCATAATCTTGTCCTTGGTATTTCTCAAATTCAAGGGGTTTTGTTGTGTCGGTCCCATCATCTAAGATTATGTAACATCTCGATTTCTTAGAACATTAATTAAAATTTTTAAATTAATTATTAAATCAATTTAAGTATAAATTATGAAAATATCCTTTTATTAGTGAATAGTGAAATAAAGTTTAATCAGAGTTAAAAGTACAAAAATACTCCCTTAGGGTTTACATTCTTTTATTCGAAATAAATAAACGAAGCTACTAAGGGTATGGTAGCTAAACGTCACCGTTGTCTTCCTCGGTAGGTCTCGGCTCTTCATGTTGGGAAGAAACTCTAACTGCTTCGCAACATCTGGTATAAAACATCAGGGGCAGAAGTCGCACCGAATGAGTTGTGATACTACGTAGGAAAAAATTACCGAAAAAATCAACTCACGAATATAGACATACAACAAGTCATAATATTCATGAAAAAAAATGTTAAAGTGCTTAAAGTAAAGTCACGTAAGTTCATTATGCCATTGATATTTTATATTTCTAATAATACCTTTTGAAAGTTAAACTTGTTTTTAATGATGTTTAGTAAATCAAAATGAATGTGTTGAAATATGTCAATCGAAATACACTACATTGAAACCCGTGTTGTTTAATGTTTTAATATACATGATTCAAAGGTTTGTCACTATGAGTATACAGGAGAAAATATGCAGTTCTCGGGATGGGCATGTGTCATCCGGAAGTCTGTCCAGCTTCTTGTCTGGCAGTCCCTCTAGAACATAAGATCAAGCTGGATAGAAATCCGGCAAGAAAGCAGGCTAGTAATCCGGGTGTTTCAAGAACAAATTTGACAAACGGCTTGACCGTATTTTCCTATACTACTTTCAGACATATCAATTATCTTTTGTAGAAGTATCTTTAATTGATAAAATTATCACTAATTTGATTTATCGTATTGCTCTCTGGGCTCATTGCCGTTGGTCCCGAAAAGGAAAAATTCATTGACCACTGTTATGGAAAGTCTAACAGGATCAAATCAGCCTAAGATTACTGAAGATCTCGATTGGGAGCATACCAAACTGGTGTGATGCTAGAGCATGTTTTAAAAGGATCATTAGAGGCTAATCAACAACTACGGAATGTGCTTTATCGTCAGAAGGAGTTTACAGAGCATCAATAGTTCCCACCTCTGAAGCCTATCACTTACAGTAGTTTATTATTTCAGAGCCTCCTTAAGCTTCTCACTTGTAGTAGTTTATTATTTTAGAGCCTTCTTAAGCTTCTCACTTGTAAATCTCTTTGAAGGGAGTCACACACATCACATACCTACCCGGTGAGAGAGAGAGAGCCTTCCACTGTGATTTGATTAGGGGTTCTTTCTCCGTTCTTATGTGTGTGTTCCGATCGACAGATACTTTCATCAATCTAGTGTTACTGTGTATGTATTACAATAGTCATTGGGTACTAGTTACAAGACAGGATTAGAAGAAGCAGTGAGATCTGTGTGTGTGCCATTGCATCGAGCTGGTCTGCGTGTATCGGTAAGAACGGGTGTAAGAGGAGTTGGCCTCATAAAACCAACCTTGTGTACGTATTGAATCATAGTGGAAAACTAGTGATTCTTCAAGGGAACGTCACTGAAGAGTGGACTAAGCACGTCGCCCCACCACTATAAAAATCTATCTACTGCCTTTGTTTTTTGGGTCTTGGATTCTAGTTTATGTTTTGTTGGGCTAATTATCTTGTTTGAGTTGTGTGAAAATAGAAAAATAGACAATACACATATTCACCCTCCTCTAGGTGACTTATCACCTTTTTCCCCCCGATATTCCTTCTTACCCGACTATCTAGTATAGAGTATTCGGTTGATATTGACAAGTCCTTACCGAGGTAAGGCAAAGATCTTCTACTGTCTATTTGAGTCAATACCTACTTCACTCTAACTAAACTTGACCGAAAACGTAATTTTGCCGAGTCTGGTACCAACGATCGTTAGCCGTTTTTCCTTTACCAGCTCAAAGTTGCCCAAGACAAGATCGTCACTCTCTCGAGGCCCAGAGCTATCGAAGCAGACGCACCCTAAAATCACCTCAAACTGAATACATCCATCTCCTAGTTGAAATCCTTAAACAAATGGGACGACACCCAGTGGGACTCAAACTCACATATAACAACACTTGACACGATGACTAGAAACACAATATTAGGCACGACGGCTAACAATACTTGGCATGACGACCACCAATTTCATTTAACGAAACTACTTGTTCACTACATATGCCACTAATTATAATGATCATCTAACATCCTCCGCTGCTGTATTACTATGACATTCAAACTAGTGTCCCTAATTGTGAATTCTAGGTTTTCACATAATCACCAAGTCATACCACTTTTCAGTATCTATGTTTTAACACAACAGTTTACCTATGTACAATAGTTGGCACGACAACCTCAACATTATATCGGCACGACGGCCTCAACATTCTATCGACACGACGACCATGTTAAATCATAATTGGCACGATGACCCAATACTACTCAACCAATGACTCGACGGCTGCATCATGATTATATTAAATAATTCCAACAACTTATAGTACTTCACAAATCAACCATTTAGCCATATTCATAATTTATAACGTAAAGCATCTCATGGTCAAAGTATGGTCAAATGTGCGCACAAAACTTCACGGGAATTCGTGATCATAGAAAATATATTTATGGATGTCTGTGCAATGTAAACATACAAAATAGTAGAATACATGGCCTGGATCTGCTGTTGAAAGCCCAAACTGCAATATGTAATTTTCCTATTTTTCAATAGCGACCTAGAGCTCGCTTGAGCGGTCTGCCTAAATTTGGGTTCTGGCTTCTAGTCTTCAAAGTGATCAGAATCTGCCAAAATTAAGACCAATCGCTCGAGCGACCTATAGCTCACTCGAACAAGCTGTCTTCTCTAGCAACTCTAATTTTCTATTTTGTTAACAAATTGTGCTCAAATAGACCCTAAACTGTGTTTGTTTTTTTTGGGTAAAACTTAAATTAAACCTATGTACAATAACTTACACATTATGGATAAAAAAAACCCTCAATCAATGAGGTAAAACAGCAACTAAATAAAGATCGATTTCATACTTTTAACTATGAACAGAAAACCCTAAACTTAACATGCTTTCAAAATCAAAATCAACAGTCTAACCTATTGTAATTCGTAATCTTAAGGTTGGTAATGAAATTTCCTACCTCGATCCTGAAGTTAGCTAGCAAAACAACCTTGGATTAGGATGATTTGTGCATGGATTAAGCCTCCCGGAGCAAGTACACCCAAGCACTCAAGAATAAATCTATTTCTCTCTCAAACTCTTTTACTTTTGCCTTAAACGATTTCATAAAAATAAAATGGCGATTGCCTTCATTTAAGTAGATATCCAATCTCATAATCACGTAATAAAATCAAATAAAAGTTCCGAATAAATTCGATCCCAAACGTTCTCATCTATAAATGCCATAATAACAACAGTTGCTGAGATTCGGAATGCGAACAAGCTTGCTCGAGCGGTCTTCTAAAATTCAAATGCTAAATTCAAAAGAATACTTAATCTGTTAATGAAAAATTCATTTTATTAATTAAAAATTAGTTTAAAAAATTGGGTTATTATAGATTGTGCTTGTGCAATTCTCAACGCATAGAAGTGTAATTTTTTCTAAAAAAGTACATATACTCCTAACCCATGCTTCCACACCCAATAACTATGTGGGGTGCTAATTTATGTATGGTTGGTTAATCTGGTAGGACTCATTATTTTTTATTGGTCATTTAGTAAATAAATTGACATGCGACATTGATATGTGATAGGAGTATTATTTCAAGATTACTAAATAATATTTTGTAATTCTTAGCTTTATGTTCTCTAACATGTACATGAATATGATAAGACGAATATACACTTATGTATAAAAAAGATTATTCAAAACTTTAAAATGTTATATGTTGTTTCTATGAATATAGAATTACTTAAAACCGAAAAAAAAAATTAATTATGTTTTATCTATGTATTTCACATACATTCTATTTACAAAATCCACAGAGATGTGATTTTGTAAAATTACACATAAATTCACAGTAAATTCACAGGGGTCTTACAATAATTTACAGATATATTTTTTAACTGAGCACAAATTCACAAGGTTAGCTAACACTTATATTAACAAATTCCCACACTCCACATACCTCCTCGTTCACAAATTCACACATCCTCAATTGAAAATTTTGAAGGGAAAAATTATTCGGGGAATGCTCAAAAATTCTACAAAAATACAGCAATTGATGAATGATACAGGACTTAAAGAAAATAGACAATAACGAACAAAACAGTATGATTACAAACTGAAAGTAAAATCTTTACGTGCCAAATTGAATATGATACCGAACCGAGTCATGTGGATTCACAATTCTCTGATTCGCTGACCCATCATGGTGTTGGAAGATCACATTTGGCGTTTGTCTCCCACAATAAAACGACTCAATCGAATGGAGGAACAATGCCCTTCGTTTGTCCATCGAACTTATAACGTTTGTCTCTTTCTTACACGAATACAAGATGAAATATTATTGACAAATTTTTCTAATGTTGTCCTCCAAAACATGGAATGAACTCAACATTTATTGAGCCCCCCGTCGTTGATGGTGCTATATTTTGTCTCCAACATCTCACGTCAAGTACTAAAGACGGGAGTAGGAGGTACCCAATATACTCACCCGATGACAACACAACTAAAAAAGACTTCACAGAGCCCTGATTCACTTAGAGTAAGATGGTGCTTTGAAATCCAAATATAAAGTCTTTCACGAAAAGCTTACTTTTGAATGGACTTTATTTTGGTATTTCATTATTTTGTATTTACAAACATGTACTTTTATTTACTCATGAAATGAAAAAATGTTTTGAGTTTGATATTTCTTTTATTTAGGGTGTGTTCGGTTGAATGTTTTTGAAACAATTTTTGAGAAAAAAAACTCTGAGATGTTGTTTGGTATAAGTGTTTTAGAAAAAAATTGAGAGTTTTTTCAGAAACTTATTTGGGAAAAAATTTCTTAAACAAGCAACCGAATACACCCTTAATGTCTCTGAGGATTGGGGCTTTATAACCTGACCTAGACGGGCAAAAATAAAAAAATTTAGATCATTTCAACTATAACGAGAAGTGAAGAGTTGAATTAAAATCTAACAAGTGTAGATAAGGCAAGATTTTTTAGAGCTCGAATAAGACTTATCTACTTAGGGGCCACTTGTTAGAAAGTATAATCCATCTCTAATTAAAAATTAGAGATCAAGGAAGACTTAGATTAAGAAACGAAGAACCTTTATAAAAGAAGATACACCTCCAAGGGTACGTGCAATCTGTAATTTGCTATGGCACTCTCTATATTGAGAGTTTGCAAGATTGAATGCTGATTTAATCATCAAAATATCTTTCCGACGACCATACAAGGAGAAGTTTTTAACGGTTTCTTTTCTTACAGATTAGGTTTCAAATGAGAGAGTAAGTTTGTGTGTTCAACCGAATTTAAGAGACATATTTTAAAATAACAAGAAATTTTACCCACTTACATGGAGAAAACAGATTATGAAATAATAACAATGAAGTTACAAACAATAGAATGGAAATACGAGCGGAGGAAATAAGCTCATAGTTATTGCTAACTTGTATTAACTCGAAGATGGAGCTACTTGTACCATACACAATATTAACTGGTACCAAAAGTTTGTTGATTTAGTCAATCCTTGAAAGTAAAGAGCAAACAGAACCACAAGGAGTTGGTTCGATGGTCAAAACTTGAGACTTAAATGTATGCTTCTTCTTAAGTTTCAAATTTAAAACCTCTCAGGTACTATTAAATTTTATGGGGCCAATCCGTACATTGCAAATACATTATAGTCATGTTTTCGTAGTTGATCGAAAATATCTATGCAAATGATTTTCTAGTATTATGTATAGGCAAAATTC
>JABCMJ010011117.1:0-17721 GCA_014822125.1 Arbutus unedo | reverse complement strand
ACCAATGTGCTTACACTTGTGAGTGCTTTTGCAGAGGATGGTAAAGAGATGGCCAATAATGATGGGCCTGAGAATAACCCTCAATTCACCACTGTTTATGTGGGCAATCTGGCTCCCGAGGCAAGAAACCCTCTCTAATCTTCAATTATATTGTCCCCTCACCTTATCCTCCTTTCATGGTTGTCGAAAGTTACTAGGAAACATAATTTATGTTACAAATATTGAAAACACGTGGATTCTGGAAATTTGGAAGTTTTTTACTTTTGTTTTTCCACTTGACACTTCTTGTTATCTGCAGGTCAGTCAGCTTGATCTACATCGACACTTCCATGCTCTTGGTGCAGGAGTAATTGAGGAAGTTCGTATCCAACGTGACAAAGGGTTTGGTTTTGTGAGGTATAGTACCCATGCCGAGGCAGCTCTGGCCATTCAGGTGGGAAATACCCAGTCTATATTATATGGCAAGCAAATCAAGGTATTCCTTGGACTCCATTACAGTAGCTGGATCAATAGAAAGCTATTGCTTTGCCTAATCTCCAGGATATTCATCGTATTTGCTGCTCTATCTATTTGAGTATACCCCGTGGAAGTAGAATAGGAACTTACTGCCAATATATGAACTTGAGTTATGGTTATTTTGCCAATAATATTGTAGGATTCTGGGCTTGCTTTGGCTATCCAATTCATTGAATTGCCGGTATTGGCAGCTTCATTTTTTATGCAATAGGTCGCGGTAGCCGCCATAGGATTTAGTCATTTGCTTGCGATTGGGAATGGAATCTTAAACTATATACCGAGACTACACTAAGGAACAAGGAAGCTTGACTGAGCAAGGAATGAAGCAGCTTTTCTCATAGCCCCGTTGAATAGGAGGGCGAATATTGGCAATTCTAGGATTTCCAAGTTATATAACTGGAACCCCAAACTGCCAAAACACTTCGAATTATTGGATGTAGTGCAATTTGATTGTTCCTTTATCAGGACTCCTGATTCAGGAGCCGTTCTTTTGCTTCGTTTTTCTGTCATCAATTTCTCTCCTTATTTGTGAAACTAAACCAGTCAACCAGCTCATGGAGATGCATGTTAGAAGCAGACGAAGCTTAAGCAGGCTACAGATTAAAAGTAGGAACCTGGCAAACAACATGCATCCCAATCTGCCGTTCCCACTTCTACCCCGAAAGATCAAATCCTTTGCTCATCTAACTACAATGACCTTTGATCTTGAATGATGGTATAAAACACACCCTACCAACAAGCAGATGAAGCTTAAAAGCATGCTACAGATTAAAACTAGGGAATTTGGCGACCAACATGCACCCCGATATGTCGTTCCCACTTTTACCCCAAAAGATCGAATCCTTTGCTCATCTTACTACAATGTCCTTTGATCTTGAATGGTGGTATAAAACACACCTTACCAACCAAGCAACTGAACTTGTACCTTGAACTGCTATCATCTCTATCTATGTAAATCTGGATCTACCATTGCAGGCCACGCATGCAGTTACCAACAAAAAAGAGGCATTTTGACTGTAATAAAGGCTACGCAGCTCGGCCTTTATTGGAATGGTGGGGGAGCCATCCTAGAATAGAAATTGAAGGAAAAAGTAAACCAGATCCCGTTCAAGTGCACCACCCAACCACTGATAGGACCCTCGAAACAAGCTCTACTTGGTCCCAGGAATTCATTGCATCTACTTGCTTCTCCTCGAATTGCATTAGAAAGATGGTTCTTTGACAGAAGTCCTACCGCAAACATTTGCTTATAGAATGGACGGAGGAGGTAGCAATAGATTCCACTGATGCTTGATCACTGCACTGCATTCGTGAAAAATCCAAGTCTGTGTTTAGTTGTGGGCATAAGTTTGGTATTTTGAATATCTGCGGTTTAGTAGTACTTTGGGTGCACATTAAGCTTTTGGAACATTTAGTCGCGCATTTCTGTAGGTTCTGAAATGTGCAAGTATATACAATAATTGGTGGTTGTTCCATGTGGTTTATTTTCACCATGCACTCGAATTTTCTTGGTTGTGTTGGTTTTAACTACTGAATGTCTTTGTGCTTTTCTTGGTTGTGTTGGTTTTAACTACTGAATGTCTTTGTGCTTTGTAGTGCTCATGGGGCAACAAACCCACTCCACCCGGGACAAGTTCAAACCCACTTCCTCCACCAGTAGCCGCACCTATGCCTGGGCTTTCAGCGAGTGACCTCTTGGCCTACGAGCGGCAACTGGCAATGGCCAAGATGGGTGGTGGTGTTCATCCCCTCATGCACCCTCAAGGGCAGCACCATCATCTCCTTAAGCAGGCAGCAGCTATGGGAATGGGTTCCGCCGGTGCTAGCCAAGCTATTTATGACGGTGGCTTCCAGAATGTGGCTGCTGCCCAACAGCTGATGTACTACCAGTAATATGGTTTTCGTTTTTCGGTTGAGATCTTGATTTTCCTGCCCTTTTCAGGCCTTATTTGAGTTTTCAATTTGCTAGGGAGTTGCTCATATTGTTTCACTTTATCTTCAGCCGCATGATTACGACCTTGTAGGTACATGGGATGTATGTTTTCTTTCCTCTTTCTCAACTAATTATGTAGGGGTGAGTAAACGATTGTTCTGCGTGTGAGGCCTTTGATTTCCACCTTTAATAGTTATATTATGTTTGGTTACCTATTTTTGAATTGATTTTTCGGTTGAGGGCTTGGTGTGGCGAGCTACAACGGACTCCTCGGGAGAAGGTGATGTCTCTTTTAACACCAACGGTAGATAAGAATCAGACTTTTTGTTAGAATCACAAGCAAATCATGTACAGGACACTAGCTACATGCTTTGATGTATGCTTCATCATTTGAAGGGAAGTAGACACTCAAGAGTTTTACATTTTCTTTATCTCGTAATTAATAAAGAATTCAGAAATTTTAAAATAAGAAAGAAGGAAATGTCATCTTGTTTGGCTTTCACTGATAACTCTAGCTGGAGTAAATCTTTTTTGGGTTTTCCAGAATTTGGAAGGGAAAACTCTCTGCATTTCTTAAGTCTTAGCACATACAAAGGAGTGAAAGATGGGTACACTACTTCTCCTTGCATAATTGCTTGACTGATGGTATTTTCAAACCCGAGATGGATCTCCATACAGACAAGAGATCAGTATCATTAGAGCGAGGTACATGAGCATGAATCAAGACTTATTTGAACTACTATTGTTACTATCACTATCTGTTACATCCCTTCTCTTCTCCCAAATGATGATTGTCGAAAATGAGAAAAAGATAGTTGAAAATCAGAAAAATACTGCTTCAAGAGAGAGGGCGGGAAAAGAATGGAGTGATTCGTCTAACACTTCAAAGCATTGCAGTTGTTTTATAGAGGGAAGAAGGTGCACTATGCTAAGAACAATTCAATACACGTCTACTTTTTCCCGACAAGAGAGATTACTACCTCGGACTATTTGAAGTTTTCATGGGTTCAAAAGATTGATTGCTATTGATTCTTTACGAGATGTGCATTTCTATGCAACACAACATTCAGAAATGAACTGACTTTATTCAGAGAATAACATAATGACAACAAATGACACGTTTTTCCCTGTATGCAAATGAAAGACCAAAAGAGTGGGGTTGGCAAATAAACTGCAAGAAAATCCAGAAAATTCAATCATCGGCATAAGTTTCAAACTATCATACTTCCAAGAAACCAGCAATACAATATGTATGTATTTGATGCGCCACGGGTATAAAAATGACCTGAATAGTATTCAACATATTGAGTAATAAAATTCTGCCCAAGGCCTCAAGAAAATATTTTCTCGTTTTTTCGTTAACAAGTTCTGGTTCCTGAACCAATCTCATTCAGGATGACGCCTGATTGTTCCCATCCATACAAAATACCCAGAAAGCCAGGTCTCATCTCACCAGAAGGCAAAGCCAGGAAACTGCAAGAAGGCTTAGACATCACCAAATTTTATTTTTCACCCAGAAGAGGAGCAGGACAACTCCAAGCACGACGGCAACTGGGGCCCACTTATGCATCAACGCCTTCAGTAAACAGTGTATACCAAAAAAATTTAGCTGAACATTCATAAGTTTCCAGTTTTGACAAATAAAAGCAGCTCAACAGTGTGATAAAGACGAGCATCAAGCAAAGATAACAGGCACATGCGAAGTCGGAACGGTCGAATGAAATAGATGGCTGAATTCTCTTTCTATGACCCTTTTGATTTGATAGGCCAGTTCCCAGTCCTCCTATCCTTTATGTTAGGAGCTGTTAGCTACTTCTGGCGGAGGCAGATACAAAGTCATTTAGCCCTTCTCCCTAACCATACATACTATTCATCGTCTTTGTTCGCATTCCCTCCTTAAGCCAATTTATAAGCATTTAACCGAGCAAAAACACGCATTTGTTTACCTGTATACACTTTACCGAGTCTCGCTAGCAGAAGCTGCATCATGCTTAGAGGGTTAACCCAAAATGTTCCAATTAAAGCCCCATAATCTGGATATACCAAGAAAGAGGTATGGTCTTAATTCAAATGTCAAGTCGGGGTAGCGTATCCGAAAGTGTCTACACTTGAACTGCATGCTCATAAAAGGTCAGCTGTGGTCTGATTGAAACTCTAAATCCAAGCCACAATAGATTTCTGCTCCTGAGTAGGTCCTTTCTCAACCCAAAAAGAAATCATGCTACCAAGTAACCATATCATTAGGAAACCATTGCAAGATCTGTTCTCTTACAATTAATCTATTAATCCTCCTTAAGCCAACCAGAGGCTGACAAAGTGACACTAAGGTGTCACCGAAGCAGGTTGATAGACCCAACACGCCAGGTGCAATATTCACGTTAAGATACTTAATAGAACCGTAGTCTAAGATTACTGGGAAGAAGACCAGCTCAAATAAGCAAACCATTTTTACCCCATGATCCAACACTTGCATAAAATTGTACTCTACGAGATTTTGTTAGCAACTGGAACAAATCAGTTCAAGCCTATCCTCCACGAGTTATTTTACTAATAAAGTTCATTTTTATACTCTCTTACCAATATAAACTAGTTCAAGTAACATTCGTGTCCATAGGAAAAACTTCCTATGCTGACAAATGTAGGCAAAAACGTATATGTTTTGAGGAGGGACTATAAAATTGCAATAACAGGCTAACAACTAGTACCAAGAAAAATCACCAGCTAGTGATGCTACCAAGAGGTTGACATCAACAAATACAGAATTACATGTCTCTCTCATAACTTCCCGACTAAACTAACCTGTCGATTTAAGTCTCTTGCCTTGTCAGCATATACGCGAGATTCTGATGTCAACCGGCTAGACATCTGACTGACCTCTGAAAAAAAGCAGTTTTCAGAATAGATAATGTCAACAAATTATCAAGATAAACGATAGTATAAAACAAAGAGGTAGCACCATAATTACAAGGTAAATGAAATCAGAAACTATAAAGGGGGGGGAATGAACAAGTTGGTACAAACATCACAGGAATGATCTTGTGACAGCTGCATGCAAGCTACCGATAGCAAACATTAGCATAAACATAAATAATCCTAAGTAGACGTAACTAAAGCTAATTTTCTCTGAATGTCATTTAGTTATTGGTCCTAGAAATCCTAGAATATCCATCAATTGATGGTCTCAGAAGATCACAGCAATCCAGTATACTGGTATTGGGTAGTCCAAAATGCCCTTCAAAACACAATTTATCAACAAAGGTCTCTTCCTCAGCCCATATACTCCATGTCTGGCATTATCTTATTGTGGATGTGTGACCGTGTGCTCTTAGTCCTCGTGTAATTTCTTCAGTTTCCCTGACTTTCTCCTTCGTAAGTTTTAATCCTTTTTACTTTTTCATGGGCGCTGTTGGGTTGGGCCAAGGGGAGACGTGAAATGTTGTTCATTAGAAACACCAAGTCGGCGAATGTGTAAACTTACGGACAAATTCAGCACATGATCTTAAGAACCTACTTCCTCTGTCCATATGACACTAAAATAGTATGCTGATTAAGTTACCTACTATTAAGCTCATTGTTGATAATGGAGCCTTAATATTCATAAATACTTCTAATATCTTCAGCTACAACAAATAGAACAAATTAGGAAAAGGAATAACTTACGGTCCAACTTTTCACCAACACCCAGGACTTCCTGTACATTACGAGTCATAATTTGATGGACTTCATAGAGTTCGTCGTTCAGCTTTGAAATATTCCGCTGAGTTCGTGTGTCCAGGTACAGTTTCCTTGTTTTCTGTATGAATGTATCTTTGAAAGGAAAGAAGAAGGGGGAGAAAACATTAAAAACAGAAAATGTAGGACAAATCCACATCGAGAATGGCATGTAAGGAAATGAGGTAGCAGGATGTGTACCAAATTTTATGAAAGCATAAGGTCTAGCAGCAGTTTCAATTTGACTACCATTAACGCGCTCAAACTCATTCTTGAGATCTTCAAGGTACTGAAAGGCAAGTTTCTTTGGATATGAACGATCACACATTGTCAAATAACAAACGCGTCCTTCTATGACATAACTAAGAACTTGGGTTAAGAGAACACTGAAACAAATGGTGCATTTTCAACAATACAAAAGGATGTAGCCATAATGCTAAATGGTTGAATTACAAAAGGATGTAAAATAAATATTCCAAGAAAGCAAGAAGTCATGTAGTTACAGAATTGGTCCATAATCGTGAGGCATAACTGCTCTGTTTGGCATAATCACACACATGCATGTTTATACTTGCCACCATGTATACACCTTGGGCTAATTGATTATCGTCGCTGAAACTTGTTAGAACAAACACAATAGCCACCAATTTCTTTTTTCTTGTAAGTGTGTCAACTGATAAACTTCAGAAAAACACTTCCAAAACTGAGCTCTTCGAGTAATCGAATAAGCAGGTAAAATGTTTTACTGCATTCAATACCAGTAAGAGAAAATAACAAGTGAAGAAATGAGAATTGCCAAATCTCTCCACATTTCGAGCATTAAAAGGCAATATTTATTTCTAGAACTCGGAAATTACTAACAAATTTTAACGATAGATGCAAAAGAAGAACATGCTAAAAGAACGATCAAGTCGTCTTCTACAAAATCTGATAGTAGTTTACTACTCAATCCCACGATTCCCATCCATGTCAAGCAAGAGCTGCAAGACTAAAAATAGGAAAAATGTCTCAGAATGCAAAAAGAACCAAAAAAGCATGTCTTGAGTAGTATGCACATACTGGGAAGAGTGCGGAAAACTAGCACGTGACAGCAGCTAAACTCCTGCAACTCAATGCATATAGAGAAGAAAAAGAAAACGAGGAAGAACGATTCCTAACACAAATGCCGTGGATACTGGAAAATGTATGGGCCAGTTTCAATAGACATTCTTGAAGGCTCGTTCTGGCCTCTTGAAAGATTCTTGAACAAAGCCTTGACTTGCTGTTTGTAAAATTCAGCATCCTGCAAATCACGACCATCCTCCAGTCCCTCTGCTAGTGGAAGCCCATCAGTGACACGAGCAATCATTGTCAACTTCACCATCTTTGCTTCACAAGTTCTAAGCAGCCTGTACAAGATGCACAGATTGACAGAAGTACATTACCTAATAAAACACTGAGACAGGCAGGCAAAATGTTGCAAAACTCAAGTGGCAATAATTTGTATCATCCATCCAGTTGGAGTTAAACAACATCACACACGCTATATATATACAAAAGATCAAAAAGGCCAGTTATTAATGGAATCCCTTGTCGGCTCTCTGTGAAATATTTGTTTGGCCGAGGAAACACATCGTAAGCTAAGCCCGTGCTGACAAATAACCAAACCGAAATGAATAAGGAAGGTACAGTAATGCTATGCATGAGGCAGTATCTAATAGTGGGGATAATATCAGCAAAAGAACGTTTTCCGGTCAAAAGGGATATATAACTATATACTCAGAATCTTGTGATAATTTCTTCGATGGAATTAGGAAATTATATTCACTACTCTCTACAAATGTCAACCCTCCAACAGTCTGTCATAAACTACTTATGTTAACGTCTCTTTTGAACCCATGAGATCCATTTAGCTAAAAACGGGACATCTTCATCACATTATCAGAGCCAATTCTTATGAATCATGATATTCAAGAAAATCCCAGTTAATTCCAAACAATTCCTTTCGCAGCCAAAGTGCAACTAACTAGGCAACTACAGTCGCTAAAATCGTTTTGAAATGACCAAATCCAACCAATTACAGATCACTCGAAGTATATAATCGATCCCGTCACTCAGAAATCACTAGAAATTCATTGATTAGCTTGATTTGCTACAGAGAACGGCTAAAAATTGAAGACAATTACAAAATACAGGCCGAAAGTGCATATCTAAGCTTGTAACTAATAGCACATTACGAAGATGGACATGAAATAGATAAAAACCCTACATACGAACGATTTGAATACCTCTCGCGTACGCATCGTAGCTCAGATATTCGCTTTGATTAGTAATTCGAGTTCAAGCATACCGTTCATCTATCTCGACTTCAGCGATCTCATCGACGGTTACGCAAATTGACGACGTAGCCTCCGTATGAGTGTTTTTGGGCATTTGTTTTAAGGCTAAATTACACTTACCTCCGTGAGGTTTACAACAAATACACTTACCCTTCTTGTAATTATAGAAATTACTCTAATCCCATTTACTTTTGAAATTATTGTACAATTATCTCACGAATCATTAAAATTAGTCAAACACCATTAATTAAGTTATTAAAATTTCAAATTAAATTTAAAAAAAAAAATAAACTACAATGTAATTTTTATCACGTCTGAAATAGTCTTTATCATAATTTTGAAAATTTTCTAAATCCGAAACTAGACGAATATGGAAGAATCTATGTCGGATTTTTTCAAATGAGATAGTAAATTTTCGATCACGGATTTTCGAAGATCAATGTAGATATTAAGTGAAAAAAGAATAATCAAGTTTAAACTAAGTCTTAGGACAAAATTTGTATTTGTCATTTGTTAAAAATTAGGTAATCCATATCTTAACCGAGCTGACTAGTCAACACCATTTGGAGGAACCGTATCTTGTTGGGTGAGACCGAGAGAGAAAGGACTGGGCAACTACCAAGCCCTTGTATCGGGCTCAATTCTACCGGCCCAAATATACATAAACTACTTGTACTGGGCTAAAATTGTTGAAATAGAAAGCCCAACAAAGTGGTAAGTGGAAAACGGCCCAAGCACCCATCCGCAATGAACTGTCGCTAACTGAATAGGAAAGTGTGCTTATGCCTTTCTGAATTCCCCAGAGAACTCTGTTCGCCGTCCTTTCAAGTTCCCCTCTCACTGTGATTCCGTGGTTATTAAGCGAAGTATCTCCCACCAAATTGAGCTGCTGCTTCTGGTTTTTGGGACAGGATGAGTAATCGTGGTCGAACCCACAACGATGGAGGAAGGTATTCCACTCCCAGAGGACTAGGACGAGGACGAGGACGGGGACGATCGTCTTCACGTTCAGATAGTTCTTTTCGTGCATATCATCAGGGCCCTGTAATGCTATGATCCCTTCTCTGTTTTGTAACTGTGTTTCTGGGATTTTTTTTGTTTCGTCAGTCTTATTTTTCCACAATTGGGAATACTTTTCCGCCGACTTTTGGCTAATTGACGTAAAGCTTTTAGGTAATTTGGCTACTTTTGTCCTGCGGGAACAGAATTAATTGTATTGATGTGTAATGTAGCAATTTGGGTGCGAAATTATTTATGTTTATTTTCGTATTACCTCTCACACACACAACCGCAGACTCAAGGGTGGTATCAAAATCTTGAATTTTTCGAACTTTGTTGCTTCTCTTAATGTCCTGTAGTAGATGGGATTACAACTTTGATGTTACTGTGTTTTGATCGGTGTTTCTGAACGTACTCAGAGAGGGATACTTGATTTGATCTGAATTTGATGAATGATGAATACAATGCATTGCATGATGTGTTTTTTCAATGAACTTGTTAGATTTGATTAAATCAATGCTATAATTAACATAATCCTTATGCATGCGGGATGATTTATTACCTAACTTTGCAGGACATGCAGTTCCAGTTTTGTAGTATATTGAAACATCAAGCAGTCGAACGACTCGAACCTGACTAGTGATGATCCAAACTTCCATTTTGATTTCCTTCTAGATCCCCTTGACCTGACTTGGATTTTGAGTTGAGATTGGCCGCTCCTGCAATAGCCCTTTTACTTACGAGATATTCTATTCATTTCTCACCCATCGCCCATCATGGAAATAGGCTTCTTAAGCCCGATTTCATTCTTCTTGAATCTCAGCCAAAACAGCCGTTAGGTGGTGTTAAAGGATTGTTGCGTAATGGCTATGCATGTGATTAAAGCAGACCCTATATTTAGTAGAGTTAATTTGATTTTTGGTGGCTTAGTTTCAGCTCGGAAAGAATATTTATAATTTGAACTTATGGAACAAAATGTTGATGATTTGTGGGCTTCATGCTAACTCTTCTGCAATAAGTCCGCCCATAGTGAACCCACTCTGTACTTGATGGGGTATCCGGACTAGAAAGCTCCTCACATTTCCTTTTAAGATAAACTTCTTAATGTAGTCTTTCCATCACAACTTCAGTTCCATGACTAACTATATTTGTTGAATGGGTTTGTCAAAATGCTACTATGCTAGGTTGTTGCTGTTTGTATTCTTTTAGCTTCGGGAATATTTTGATAAGAAGGATTACCATAAAATCAAGTGGAGGCTCCAAATAGATGACTTTGATGGATTAACTTATTCTACAGGCTGGACGTGATGGCCCTTCTTCTAATGTCTCCTCTGGCCATAAGAATGAACGACCACATCTTGAGTGGCGTCCCATTCAGCGATTTCCAATGGGTAGTGTTTCAAAGCAGGTTGATTGCACGGCCACCTCAAAATCCCCATACCAACAGAATTGTAATATTTCTGGTACCAAAGATGACATATCTTCTGATTTAGGAAAGCTTGAGCTGGTGGAAAATTCACCGGAGGCAATGACCCCTGAGACAGAAGAAGTGTGTTGTTTGCCTGTTTCCGTTACTGCTTCAAAGCAGGCCACCTCAAAATCCCCATACCGACAGAATTGTAATATTCCTGGTACAAAAGATTACATATCTTCTGATTTAGGAAAGCTTGAACTGGTGGAAAATTCACCGGAGGCAATGACCCCTGAGACGAAAGAAATGTGTTGTATGTCTGTTTCCGTTTCTGCTTCAAAGCAGGTTGAGAAGGGCTTTTCTTCAATTTCTGCCCAGTCTGATTTGAGGGCCAAAGATCTTAACGTGGGTGGACCTCAGAAGTGCAAAATACTGGATGAGGAGGAGAAAAGTGGTGGTTATTTATGTTTTGATCACTCACCTGCTCTTGATAATGCACATATGGTAAATGAGCAAACTCCTCATAAAAAGGCAGTAGACAATGTCCGTTCAGATATTTCTGACTCTGTGTCTGTGGGAGTTCCTTTTGACATCTGCCCAGTCAGAGCTGGAAACATGGTTGAGCTGAAAGCTCCTTTACATGTACAGAATAGAACAAAGCGGAATGAAGCTAGGCGCTCTGTGGAAGGAAAAAATATAATTGAATTGAGACCTGGAATGATTCTTCTAAAGAGTTACCTTTCCGTCATGGATCAGGTTCTACTTTGAGCTTATCTTTTACTTGTGAATGCTGGGTTTCATTTTGATGTTCTTGATTGGAGTATCGAGACTGCAAATTTAGCGTCCTATATGCATGTTTACGTCTTGATGATGATGTATAGGGTACTATCTAATTCATGTCCATTCTTGTGTATTTATGCTATTATTAATAACTACATTTCCTGACAAGAATCCAGTGGAATAACTGACACTAGAATGCTTCTAAAACTCTTGCCTCTCTCTCTCTCTCTCTCATTTTGACACATCGATAAAAAATTCAGGTTTGGCCTTCAGTTCATCTGGTTGCTTTAGTCTTTCAGAGGTTTTGTTGTCTTGCATTGAAGATTCTGCAGTGGTTAAACTGAGTACAAAGTTGTTATGACTCTCGAACTGGTCCTGACAATTTTAGGGCCCTCCTTTCACATAATTTATTTAAAGTATAGTGAGTGAATTATTTTGCAACAATGTTAGCTCTTTCCTTTTCTCTCTCTTGTAAGAATTTAATTTCACTCAACCTTTTCTTCGATTGTTATTAGTTGATGCTTGGTTACTTTTGTAGGTTGAGATAGTAAAAAAATGCAGAGATCTGGGCATTGGTTGCGGAGGTTTCTATGAGCCCAGCTATCGCGAAGGAGGAAAGCTGCATTTGAAGATGATGTGTCTTGGTAAGAATTGGGACCCTGAGACAAGTATGTACGGAGATCGACGACCAAAAGATGGTGCTAAACCCCCCTTGATTCCTGCTGGATTTTGTCAGTTGGTGAAAGAAGCAATCCAAGCTTCTCATTCCTTTGTAAGAGAACAACAGAAAGTGCCTAACGCAGAGCATGTACTTCCTTCGGTGTCACCAAACATCTGCATTGTGAATTTTTACTCGAAGAGTGGCAGGCTCGGTCTCCATCAGGTTTTTAGATTCAACTTTTATTGTTTTGTGGCATTTAATGGTGCAAAATTTTTTATCATTGTCGAGTGTTGACCATTTTAGCGATTCAATACATGAGCAAAGTATAACCTTGCCGACTCATGCAATTTAGATGCCCTTGTATCCCTGATTTTTGGATGGTTTAACTGGGATAAAATATCTGTATTGTGCAAAAGATATAGATTTCGTGGCATAATTGAAGCCTAGTGTGGTCAGTAATATTTCAGGTGCCCGAGTCTCAAGTCAAAATGCTTGATACGTGAGCACGTGAGTAAAGCATAGCCTTTTTGTCATTTGTCGTCTAACGAGTCCTCTCCCATAAATTTCCGACTTCAAAATGACATTGGAAATTTCTGTTTTCTGAATATGAAACTTCTCTCCAATTGATAGGCCACTGAGAAGAGAAAGCAAAATTAAAGGTTGCTGTCTCACATTTTCCCTTCATGCAGGATAAAGATGAAAGCACAGAGAGTTTGAATAGAGGACTCCCCGTAGTCTCCTTCTCCATTGGCGACACAGCGGAATTCTTATACAATGATCAAAGAGATATCGAGAGTGCACAGAAAATCAGACTGGAATCAGGAGACGTTCTCATATTTGGTGGTAAATCTAGACACATATTTCATGGAGTGACAGCCATTGATCTGGGAACCGCTCCTAGGACCTTACTAGACGAAACACACATGCTTCAGGGCCGTCTGAACCTTACTTTCCGGGAGTTTTAGGTAGTATTTTCAACTTTGTCCCTAAATCTGTCTTTCTGTCAACGCTTCTATCTTTCTGAAGAAGGTATATACTAAGAGCATGTTGAGAGTTCCGAGCCTGTAGTTTTCAGGTGGCTATGCCCATAGATTTTGAGGAAAATGGATGCACAGTCAATATGATTACAGAAGTGGAACTCTTTCTGCCTGGGATTTTTTTTTGTACTGCCTGGAATATTTTTTGGATGTGTTGATTAGGTGTTTCATTTATTTCACCAAATCTAGACATATGAATGAGTTACTGTTTTGAATGATTGATAGGCAGTGGACAAAAGCTAAGGGCCTGGCGTCGTCTGAGACATGTTATAGGTTGATGGGGGTTGATATTGAGATTCGTAAGGAAGAGAGATTACCAATGAAGTTAGTTGTTCGGTTGTAGGTAGAGATCGTGGATGATAGCTAATCCGGATAGACCAGATTGTGAAACCCACCCTTCATGGGTTTGCCAATTTCCTCCATTTTGGGGGGTTTTAGAGTTCGGGCAGACTAATGGTCTCCTTAGAAGACGCAACTAAACGGCAGTTTAATGGGCTCTCGAAATTCGTAGTCCAAACCTCTTTATAGTAGATCTCATTCGAGAAGGCTTGTTGGTCTCAAGAATGGTTTGGGTGGGTTTTTTCCCTTAAGAATAAAGAAGACGAATAGAATGTAATTAATGTTCATGCTAACAGAAGAGCGGATCTAATAACATTCAAAATATACATGGAACAATGATGGATATCAGTTGTGCTAAAAGGAAAGGTAAGACAAGCAAGTGAATGGGTAGATTTCCTACATCAATATTTTTTGGTTCAAGTTTCTGCATTTTCTTGATGATGCTAAATTTACATGTTAACCCTCAGAGCACAGGGTGAGACGTAATTCTTAAAATTTGACCCTAATATAGGTGCGGTGAATTCTCTGCAGATAATTTTATGGTGCCGAGAGCAACCATTGTTTTATGATCTTAGAATTCTAAGAATGCTGTTGAATTACATACTCAACATTTGAAATGAAATTGTAGCATGTAATAGTCTGGTAGAGCCTTATGACTGTCATCCATATTATTTAGTCATTAAGCAATCTCAATATCACGTCTTTTCATGATAATTGATACGATAAAACCCAAATGACATATTTGACAACCGTTGACAATGCCTTACATGCTGTAATAATGTCCTTTTAGTAAGTGAACTTATGATTGCAAACGCTTAGTTCTAATATGCCATGGTGGGTGGCCTGCCCAGATATACTTTTAGGTTGCAATGTAGTAGACTTCATTGTTCCAATAGAAATTACTAGCTCTTTCACCACTTTTTTCTCTGACTTTTTGGCTGCCAAACTTCAACAGTCACTAAACCAAAACTTATTTGCTTTATCCCCACCATTTTGACCTATATCAACCACCACCCCTTTCAACCAACATATTATTGTGTTTAAATCCTATCTGTTGGATCCCTTCATCCAACAGTATTCTTCTCTTCTAATAGAAATTGCAACTTCGAAAGGCAAATTAAGGAGTGGGTGACCCGTGATGGAGAAGCAGGGCACATGCCAAACCTCTCGGATGTCAATCCAAGAGCTTTGCGTGTGCTCTAGCTCTCCATCTCGGGCTCTCTCCTATGTTGGTGCAAGCAACCAAAAAAAAATCTAGCATGGCATAAAAAAGCAATCAAGATAAGTACCCTTCCACATTGCTTCTTAAGCTGCGTTTGTTTTTTTCCTTTTTGCTACAGATCCTGATAATATAGTTTGCATTAGAGTTTGGGTATATATACACATATTGTTTTGGTAAACACTGGGTTGTCAAAATGGCAGAAGAGAATTTCCACACCCTTCTGCCTATTAACTTAATTTGGCCTGATCACCGTCCTAGGGTGGCGCTTTGTTTTAAAGAGTTCTTCAGATAATTTACCCTGATTCTTAGTTGCGCGAAGAAAGAGCGGAAGTGAAAGTGGGGGAGCAGGAGCACATAAAAGCTCCCAAGGTTCAGAGCGCAAAAGGAACATGTTATATATTGGGCAAAACTAGTTTTATTTGATGTGCAACATGGGATAAAAGACATCTTCGCGTGTTGGCACTTGAGTCATCACAATAGATGGAAACATTTGTTTCAAAGAGTACCAGGCTCCCTAAGCGGGCTAAGAGTGGAAAGCCAGCTATAGCTATGAAATAAGTGATAACATGTTTTTCTCATGGTTTTTTCAGACAGGTTGATAAGACAGAGCACAAGTTGATAATTGTCATAAGTTTTTGTGACGAAATCATAGATATAAAGTACGTGACATAAGTTTAATTCTTTACCCAAGTTGATAATATATACATATTTCGTTTATCATAATTGCATAATCATTATGAATAACACATGCAAGTAATAGTCAACCCATCATCGAAGTGATCATGCAAGACAATTCCTTTAGTTTTCTTATAGAGTTGTCATTCTTTTATTTAAGTGAATACAGATTCTATTTAGAATGAGCATATCATTCATTGGAATAATCATTCTATTTCAATGTTCATTTCATCCAAACCAAACGTACCCTCAGTGTTCTCAAAGACATTTGTTGTATATCCTTCTGTTAAACATATAACATCACATACAAGACAATGAAAATGCATCCATCTTTTCTCGCACTCCTAAATGCGCTAAGGAAACTCCTCGAACTTTAGGATGACTTGTAAGGTGCATGAAGGTGCTGACAAAGAACTCTATGTTCTAAGATAAGACCTATCCCTAAAAGGGAGTCTATGAGTTTTTGGTCCTGACCTTGATCTCAAGACAAGAAGGAGAGACTTTCCTCGTCTTGAATTAAATAAGTTATTAACTCTATGTTGAGCTGTTGCTCCAGTGCTTTTCTCCTAAGCTAGGCTCAAAATAGGTTGTTGGGTCTCTAAAAAAACAGGTGGGCTTAATGCGGTAGGATACCTTACCTTATCAAATGGCGTTGACTAGTTGGCTCAGTTTGAGATATGCGCCACTTGATCTTCGACAAAACGACCAATCTAGTAAGTTGAGCGAACCGTTAGATGTGTACTCTATCCTAAATGGATATATGCTTTTGGGCCCCGTAGACAACTCTTCAATACTATCTAAGGTTTATCCATCCCCTTTTCTTTGCTCCATGCAGAAAGAATGATACAAGGGCAGGCTTAAAGAAATTCCTATTCATCTTTCCCCAAGCGTGTTGTCTTCCCTGTGTTTTCTGTTCTTGAAGTAAGTTTTGTTTTGATTTTTCTCAATGTTAGAAGGAACGATAGAAGAAAAGGCGGCACAACGAATGAAATTGATTGAAATGCATTCTCAGGGAGACATTTGTGGTATATTCTTCTGTTCAACATATAACATTTTTATCAAGCACCCGAAATGAGCCTACTTATCTATGGGCAAAATGAGTAAACGCAAGACTTGAGGTTATGATCAGGGAGCTCAAGAAGAAGCAGTTGCTTCTGTTTCAGCGAACGAGGCCCGAATAGATGACATTGACAACAGCGATGGGACGGGCTTTTCTGAAGGCGAGGAAAGGTGGTGAGCCGCCACGATGGCGGTTGCGTGCTTGGCAACCTTAATCACTGCATCTTAAATTTGCTTCTACGTACAATTCTAACCTGCTGCTTGCTTCATCTAGTAGTAAGACTTTCGACCTCTTCAGTATTGGCCTTCTCTGTTGCAATCCTTTGTTCTCAGTACTATGGGTATTAGATGTATGGGCCACGATATCAGCGGGTCTCGGGTAGAAGTCATCTCGGATTGATTTGTAGGCTTGGAAGCATTCCCTTTTGATAGGTTAATAAGGCTGGGGATTCTGTTGGTAAAGGAGAAAGTAGACGACGATCTACTAAAGAGAAGTTGCTTCTTAGATATTGGTTCAAATGCAAGTCGTGAGATAGCTTCAAGTGGGGAAGATATTGTTGAGTTGGAAAAGTAGATGATCTGAAAGAGTGTATTTTTTCTATGAATTCCTTCGTTATAAGCTTTGCTCGCTCGACCAAGAAGGCTTTGTTGTTTTGGATTATAAGATTTTCTTATTCGTTGTAATTCAGATTAACAGATTTTGGTCTTACTGTCTCAGTACTGTCTCTATCAGATGTATGGGCTATGGCCATGCTTCCTCGAGGGGAATTCAATCTACATCAGTGGCTTTTGTAGGTGTTCTCTTGAGCATAATCATTGCTTTTCAAAGGACAACTTAGAATTCAACACGACTTAAACTATATTAAATACAATACTTATATCTAGAATGTTTCCTGAATGTGCTCTCGCTCTCCATACATTTTTATACATAGTGTAGATGAGCCCTCCATATATTGATGCAAAAAGGTTAGCTTCCAGATTCAGTTGGTGATCAACTCTCATGTGGAGGCCAATGAGAAAATAAACTATCCTCTATATCCAGCTCCCTTATGGCCTGATG
>JABCMJ010011109.1:0-14308 GCA_014822125.1 Arbutus unedo | reverse complement strand
CCGGAACAAGATATATAGCAAAGCAAAGTTAAAGACTTTTTCTTTTTCTTTTTTGTTAAGAATAAAAATAAGGAAAATCAAAATAGTGGATGTTTGGGAGTGATTTGAGAGGTGTTTTTGGAATTTTAAGATTCTCATTTTAAGATTTTTAAGTGTTTATGATGTTGATTTTAGAATTCTAATTATGAGATTTTGATTGCGAGATTTTCAAAATAGGTCTTTATAGTCACAATCTCAAAAGTAAGTCCGGAGCCACTTTTGAAATTCTAATTTTGAATTTTGAAATTTTGTTACCATTCTACCCACAATTGCGTATCCACAATCTAATAATTTAATTATATTGCCAAACACTTCACATATTCATATTCTATTTTATACAATTTTATTAAATACTTTACAGATTCTGATTATGAATTTTCATAATCTAAAATTTCAGAATCAAAATTCAAAAACACTTCAAAAAAATTCCTCCCAAACACCTACACAATCAATTTTCTTGCTTATTATTGTCTTTTCTATTTTTTCTAAGTTGGGTTTATGTCATTTGCTGTTTTAATTTCTCTTAGGGCAAATAAAACTCAACTGTAATTTTTCCTACATTTGAGATGATAGAGTTTGGTACTGCAAATTAATATAGAGTACAAGAAACTTATAGAGGATGTTCTCCACATCACATTTTACTGATCAAATGGGTACAACTTCTAATTTGCACATTTATTTTCTTTATAAAAATTGGTACCTACGAAATATATTCACGATACCAATAGTGAACACCTTAAATAAAAGTTTGAATTTGAATTTTGTGGAGAAATTGTTGAATAGTTGAGGTTTGGAATGAGTTTTAAATGATAGATATCAAGGTTGGAGTTGAGTTGAATAGAAAACACCTTCAAAGTTACCTTTTAAATAAAAATTTATTATTTTGACATTCTTAAATGGAGTGTTGAATTGGAGATGTTATGGAGATGAATAATCCAATTTGGCTTATATTATTTTTTAATTTTTATTCAATTTCGTTTTGTGTTTGCTAGGTTACGTCCAATTTTTGTGAATTACTAGTTGCTTGATGAGAGAAATATGAAAAGTAAAAAATTATGATAAAAAATTTAAAACATTTATTGAAGACAAAAAAAATTCAAAAAAGACAAATGTTTTTGAATTATTTATATCTTTTTTAAACTTTTTTAAAATTTGGTTCATGTTCTTTTTATTTTTCTAAAATCTCTTATTGAGACAAATTAATGATTCACAAAAAATTGACGACAAACTAATATATGTAAAAAAAAAAATCAAAAGAAAAGTTAGGTCCAATCCAAAAAATACTCAAACAAAAATGAACTAACCAAAAAGAAAATAAATTAAGATAGTCCAAACCAATGTAAATCTGCATCGTATTGTCAGTCGCTATTGGCCTTTAGCGGTACCCGCCCATCCTTGTACCATTTCGGCCTGTTCTGGCTTGTTCCAGCTGATTCCGAGCTGTATCGTGCCAACCCATAATTTTTTTTAATTTTCTATTGATCTTTTTTGCGTAATTATACGTAAATTGAGACTAAAATCATCTCTTTTTATGTTTAGTGATTTATTTTTAAGTTATGAGGTTCTATTTTATATGTCGAGTATGCTTTTTTATTAAAAATATATTATTTGAAAAATGGATATTAATATTTGCAATAAATTTGAAACGGTCCTGCCAGTACGAAATTGATAACTTTGATCCAAATAGCATTAACAGTTTGTTAATCCAAATGGGATGTGTTAGAAAGAGTTTTTGAATACTAATAGTAGAATTTAGTTTTGTGTCGAATTCATCTTTTTTCAGTATCTCACAGGAGTCGAGATTCTCTCGTATGATAATTTTTTATATGTTTTCGTGTGATGTATCATAGGATATATTACAATTTTAATTTCCTACACTTTTGAACCATTGTCCATTCTAGGCCAATGTCTTCGGGCCTTTGCTTGAACTGTCGGGCATTTACCCATGCTATGGATCATTGTCCAGACCATTTCTCTAATGCCTTGCTAGGACCATCATCCATTAGCTTGGTTGAGAGACTAATGCCTCACGTTCTGCTTGGCCTAGAGACCAATGCCTCCTCTAATTCGGTCGAGAGACCAACGCCTCCTTAGATTTGGACCATTGTCTAGGCCCGTTATTCTTGTTTCTGACCAGTATTAGGGACTATTGCCCTCCAGCAAAGAAGTGAAGGCTTGTCTTTGCTGCCTTGCTAAAAATTCACAAAGTACAAAAAAATTGTAAAGATTAGACTCTTTAATTATCACAGTAAAATCTGAACAAAATCGCCAAAAGAAAAAACTGGAAAAGAAAACAAAATTTTCACTAAAAAACTTTCTAAGGTTGGAAACATTGTAAGTTCTGGGAACCTCTTTTCCATATAGATCGACAAGTTTATAGGCACCTTTGCTAGGCGTGCCCATTACTTTGTATGAGCCCTCCTAGTTCGGCCCAAACTTCTCATTAGTTGGATTCTTAGTGTTTCCAAGCACCTTTCTGAGCACTAAGTCATTGACACCAAATTCTCTCAGATGGAACTTAGCAAATTTATTGTGGAACTTAGAAAGTTGTTCTTGATAAGATGCATGCCTGATGAGTGCTATTTTCCTCTTCTCTTCGGTCAAGTCAACTTGAACCAATGCTTTGCCATTGCCCCCCTACTCGATCAATTCTGTTCAAATAATGGGGAGGCCAACTTCTAGTGGAATGACTGCCTATGTGTCATACGCTAGAGAGAATTGGGTTGCTCCAGTAGACCATCTCGGCATGGTCTTGTAGGCTCATAACATAAGTAAAAGATCATCCACCCATCTTCCTTTTGCCTTCTCTAACCTCTTCTTGATCCTTTCTAGGATTGTTTTATTTCATGCCTCTGCTTGCTCATTGCTTTGTGGATACCCCACTAAAGCATTGAAGATTTTCATCTTGTAATGGGAGCAGAAGACTTTAAACTTATCTTGAAATTGGCTTCCATTGTCAGAAATAATAGCATGTGGAATCCCAAACTTGGAGATGATGTTCTTCCAGATAAACTTCTCAACATTTTGCTTAGTGATCTTTGCAAATGGTTCTACCTCGATCCACATGGTGAAGTAATCTGTGCCGATCATAAGATGCTTCCCGATGACCTTGGCCTTTGGGAGCGGTCTCACAATGTCTGAGTCTTATTTGGCAAATGGCCAAGAGCTGATTAATGGTGCCAGATTGACATGCGGTGTATGTATGATGGGTGAGAATTTTTAGCACTTTTCACACAACTGTACATATACCTTAGCATCCTCTTGCATGTATGGCCACCAATAACTTGCTCAGTGAGCAATTGACCTTCCTCCTGCATGGCTGTTATACACCCCCTCATGTATCTCATATAAAAATTGTTGGACTAAGTTGGGGTTCACGCACTTCACTCCAGTGAAGGACCTTTTGTACGATTAATTTGTGGGGGATAACTAGAACCTGATAGCTTTAACTGTGATCTTGTGTGCTTTTTTTGTCCTTTGATAGTATCCCATCCTTAAGATTGGCGATGAATGGATCCATCCAACTAAGGTCGAGTTCAAGGTCCAAAGCTTTCTCAACCACTGGAATCTCTATGCTCGGCAGATCTATCAAATCGACATAAATAGTTCAGTGGAGATCTGCTAGAACGATTGAGGCCCAGCAAGCTAAGGCATCACCATGCTCATTCTACCTCAATTTTACTTGGACAATCTTCGTTGTAGAATTTTTTTTTTAATTCCTCTTTAACCTTCTCGGCATAAGTGGCCATCTTCTCATCTCTAGTGGTATATTCCCCAGATAGATGATTGATAACTAACTGAAAATCACAGTGAATCACGAGCTCCTTGTCCTCGAGATTGTAGGTGCACTTTAGGCTGCAATTAGTGCTTCGTATTATGCGATGTTGTTTGAAGCACTGAAGTTGAGATGAATAGACTGTTGGAAGGACAATCCTTTTGGATCAAACAAGGCTATCCCAGCCCCAAACCCTTTGGTACAAAAGGAGCCGTCTATGAACAATTTCCAATGAAGCGTCATATTGGGCACTAACTCTATATGTACTTCAAGCTTAAGGGGTGGTAATTCAGCTCTGTCGTGACCCCTTTTTCATGGTTCGGTGAAAATTCAGCAAAAAAGTCTACCAAAATCTTCCCCTTGAACGCCGTTCTAGGAAAACAATGATCGTTATATTCGCCAAGTTTCACTGACCATGCCGCCACCATGCCCTAGAGGTCTTGTTTTCTCGAGAGAAAATCAATCGGGTGCTTGGTGGGTACTTCAACTGTGTGACCAAGAAAATAATGTTGTAGTTTTCTGGAAGCTACAAGTAAAGTCAATATTAACTTCTCCAATGGTAAGTACATTGTCTTTGAGTACAAAAGTGTCTTGCTCACATTGTATACCGGCTTATGCTTGGCACCACACTCTCTAATAAGAATTGCACTAACAACATGCTCAGAAACGGCCAAGTAAAGTTTTTGGATGTTCTCGAACTTGGGAGTTGTGATGAGAGCTGGGAAAGCCAAGAAACTCATGATGTCTTGAAAGACCTTCTCACATTCTTTCCCCCAATGATATTTGAACTATTTCTTGAGCAACTGGAAGAATGGCTTGTAATCGTCTGATGATTAGATGATGAATCTGTTGAGTGTTGTTATCATTTTGGTTAACCTTTGGACTTTATTTGTTGTTTGTGGACTTTACAAAATTTTAAACCCACAATTTGATCGGGGTTGACCTCTATACCCCGACTTGAGAAATCTTCCTGAACTTATGCCAAACGCACACTTTGAAGCATTGAAATTTGGGAGTGTTAAAAGGTCATTGTACCTATGCCAAAGAAGGTCAGAATATGACCTAAGACGGTTGATTATGTATTCATCGGTTATGCACATAACATTATGTGCATATCGATTTATTGTGCATGAACATAGGATTCTAAATATACACAAGAACAGAATTATTGAATCACAGAATGTTTCATTCTTTGAACACGTATTTCTGTGTAAGACTGATGATGGAGAGTCAAGTTTTATGAAGAGAACTTATGAGGTTGTCAATGAAGACAGCCAAGATCAAGAAGATAAAGTTGATAACGAACCTAAAAAAAGTATGAGGACTAGAACATTAATGTTTTTTTGTCTAGATTTTTTGACATATTTGTGAGAAAATGAGCATGTAAATTCTCCAGAGGGTCTTCTTTGGAAAAAGACAATCAAAAGTGAAATTGATCCTATTATGCAGAATCATCATACTCGAAAGCTGGTATATCTTCCTCCAAGTTGTAAGCCTTTGGGTTACAACTAGATCTTTAAGAGAAAGATGAAAGTTGATGGTTCAATACACAGGTACCAGGCTAAACTTGTAATCAAAGGGTATAAGTAGAAGGAATACCTGCACTACTTTGACATGTATTCTCCTATCACTAGAATAACATCTATTTGGCTGATCATTGCTATCATAACTTTGTAAACTGTTGAGATACATCAGATAGATGTCAAGATAGCTTTCCTAAATGGAGATTTAGATGGAGAAATCTATACAGAGCAACTTGAGGGATTTCCTGCTCCATGACAAGAAAAGGAAGTCTATAATCTTGTCAGATCTTTGTATGGTATGAAACAAGCACCTAAACAATGGTATGAAAAGTTTGACCATGTGATTATGTCAAGTGGTTTTAGAATCAATGAGTGTGACTAATGCATATATGTCAAGAACACTGAAGATGTGTATGTCATCTTGTGTCTATATGTTGATGACATGCTCATTATTGGTAGTCATGAAAGATTATTCAAACTAACAAGAAATTTTCAAACTCAAAATTTGACATGAATGACATGTGTCTTGCAAATGTTATTCTAGGAGTGAAAATCTCTAGAACATCAGATGGACTTGCATTATCGCAGTCACATTATGTTGATAAGATACTTGAGAGATTTAATAGGTTTGATACAAATATGCCAAGACTCCTATAGATTCGAATTTCCACTTAGTTAAGAATACTGGTGAGAGTGTATCTCGACTATGATTAATAGAAAGTCTAATGTATTTGATGAGTTGTACAAGGCCAGACATAGCTTATGCGATTAATAGATCAAGCAAATACATGAGTAATCCAAATGCTAACCATTGGAAAGTTGTTGTCTGAGTACTAAGTACTTACGGTATACCCGTGATCATGGCATTCACTACACCAGATATTCATCTGTACTAGAAGGGTATAATGATGCTAACTAGATTTCGGATGTCAAAGACTTGAAGTCTACTAGTGGATATGTATTCACTCTTGGCGGTGCAACAGTTTCTTAGATATCTTCCAAACAGACTTACATAGCAAGGTCTATTTGGAATTAGAGTTCATTGCTTCAGATAAAGCAATTGAAGAAACGGAATGGCTCCTCTATTTTGTGGAAGATATGTTGGAAAAAATGATTTGGAAAAACATAGTTTTAGCTAAGTTTGAACTAAAATAAAAGTGGGTCTCACATATTTTTATGTGTGAATCCAAGTGAAAATGTGTTTACATATAGTTGGAGATTAAAATTATGTATTTGGTTGGGCAAAACCATTTACATATGAATTGGAAATTGAATCCCAAATAAGCACCAAAGTTTGGTTGAAAAATGTAAAAATGATGTTAGTCCACATAGGAAAAATGTGAAACTTTCAAGTGGTTTATATAGTTTAACATTAGTTAAGGGTTTGGGTTCTAAGGGACACCCCACTTTTGTAGATGGGGAAAGACTTAGGTAGCATGGGCTTTGACACAAACTACCACACGCACGCGCACGCGCCATTGCTTTCCTACTGGCCGGACGACCGGGCCAGGTTTGGATCATTTAGATAATATTTTTTTGTTGGAAATTTATTTAATTTAATTAATTAATTAATTAATTAAATTAATTTCTTTTGAGAATTTTATTTATTGGCTCCAATTGTCAATTAGTTTGGATCAACCCGTCCGTTTCTAGCCCGCGTGACCCAACCAAATTTGGCCATTGGTCTTGATCGTTTGAAGGCCCAACGACTATGACGCTAGGGTCGAATCAATGCGACTCAACTGAACTGATTTTCCTTTCGCGAACAAGTGCACATTTTTGGGCTAAACTATTGCAACTCTTCTATAGATTTGCACCTTTCCTTTGCCTATAAATTAAGACTTTCCCACATCATTTCAAAATCTCAGAAAGTAATTCATGCATCTTTTGCTCTTACTTTCCATACCATACTGCTGCATTGTTTCATTTCGAGAGAGTTTGCAATACATAAGTCCGGTTCGAGAGACTAGTGGTGTGCAATGCTCTACTACCAGTATTGATCATTGCATCCTGGGAGACAGACTCCAGTTAATCTTGTAGCACCATAGTGAGAGCGTATTTTGTCTTAAGGAAATTATGTCCAACACAAACCTCGATCAGTTTTCAGTTTTTTCGTGTTCTACTAATTACGCTTCAAGGTATGTTGCCTTTGGAATTCATTCACGCTTCAAGTAAGTTTTTTCTATTTATGTTTCTGTCTTTTATATTTATAATCAGATTACTAACAGTATAATTAACAAGATATTCCAGTATGGACGAAACATGCACTTGCAATATGCCTTCATTGCTAGTCAATCAACGATTGGCATAGCACAAAGTAAAGTGTATCATAGTAAGGCAAGACATATTTGTCGACATTATAATACCATTAGACAACTGCTCTAAAATGAGATTCTCACCATATATAGGCTATGTGAATTCTAAAGAAAACATTGCGGATCCGCTAACCAAAGGGTTAAACTGAGAGCTATTTGATAAATCATTGAGGAAAATGGGGCTAAAGCCTTTGAATGTGTGAATTACTACAATAGACACCCAACCGAGTCGACCAGAAATCCCAAGATCTAGGTTCAATGGAATAACCTATTTGCATGTAATTAGTTGAAACACTAGAGAGACAAGCTCTCTTGCCCATTCCTATGGTGAGCCAATGTTACCTGCAAGAGTAGAGAATATAAGCTAGCTTTTAATGACTTTTATGCGTTGATATATCCAAGCAAGGTATGCCAGGATATCTTTAGATACTAAGTCACCTATATAAGTGTGAAGTGGAGCAGCTTCGATAAAACTTAAGAAGGCTAAATTCTTTAAAATACTTACTGAATCAGGTGAGAGTTCAAGGCCAAAACGATCTCAATAGTGAGAACTGATGTGTTAGGAAAAGTTCTTGTGTGAAGTCTGTTGTCTTGATTTACATGGATGTAAAATAGTTTAAGACCTGATGTTCATTGTTCAACCAATAAATCCGACGAGCTTTCACAAGGAAAGATTCAAGGTCAAAAGCTACCTATCTTGTGTAGGAATTATCAATTGTGCTCTCCTTTCGAGTTTGCATTATCTTCCTTATTGTGATTTTGCCAATTTTCATTAATGTGGAGGATTTTAATTCATATTTTTGGTTACTTTGTTCCAAAAATTGATAGAGACCATAAGACCACTTCATGTGAGTTAAGTGATTTTGTGTACTCTTAAGTAAGGAGTTTAAATTATGGAAAGAATGGACAAAATTCATCAAGGTTTGAATGAAAAATTATTCTCAAAGTATACTCCATGTGTAGTATGTGGAAAGGTAAAAGATCACCTAGTCCCACATTAAAAAATCACATTTTTTTTTATTGAGTTCATAAATTCCACGTTTGCTTAAGGGTTTGGACCCTTGGGAGTACCAAAGTTTTCCAAAGGATGGAGGACCTAGGTAATATGGGCGTTAGCCCAAATTCTCACCAGTGCATACACGCTGTCATTGCTGTCCACCTGAACCAAACTAGAGCTGGAGCCGGGGCCATGGTCGGAGGTCTGTGGGTCGTGTGCTTGGGCTTGGTCTTTGGGCTCAAGGCTTATCTTTTTTATAGCCCAAAGTTTTGGGTTTATTGATTTGGGCTTGGGTCCAATATTTTTGGGCCATATATGGACCCGAGCCCACACATGGATGATATTAATTTGAAAATTAAACCAGAAAAGATATTGTAATCAATTTTGTAATTGATTTGGGGAAATCAATTTTGTAATTGATTTAATTTCTGATTTTAAATCTAGAATTTATTTTTAGATTTGTAACCACAGAATTTTTAAAAAAAATTAAATCTGAAAATTAAATTCCAAATTTATTACAAAATTAAAATTCTGGTCTCCCCATGAGCCAATAAATGGGGTACTTCTCCTTTAGAAAAATCACACCAAAATTTGCAGAGCTTTCACAATCTATATACTCAAAGTGTTCTTCGAGTTCTTCAATCAAATAGAGAGTACAACACAGATAGTTTGCTAGTTGATTTTCAAGCGGTACTATTGAAACTCATGTGGCCGTTTTATCCTAAGAGATGAACGCCGAACAATTCCACAAACACTTTGGTGAGGCTGTGAGTTTTGTTTTATGGACGCCGTGAGATCACGGGCCTCAGTTTGAGTTTTTAACTCTGTTCTTATTCTATTTTTTGTGTTGCTTTTAATCCCAATTATTTTTCCGAAGTTGTAACTTTTTTAGAATAATAAATATATTTGTTTATTATTTATATTTCAAAATTGATTTTTATCCTACAATTCAAACTTATTTTTATCATAATTCTAACATTTAATATGAATTAATGAATAAGATGTTTTTATGCTCTTTTAGTATGAATACCACGCTTGTTTTATAACAGAGTCTTGCAAAAGATTGCCCCAGAGAAAAAGGTTATAAATGCAATAAATGTGAATTTATTATATTCTATAAGAAGGAAAAGAATTATAAAATTATGTTTAAATTCAATAATAAGTCTTTATTTTTGTAAGTTTATTGCATTAAATGTGTTTTAACCAATTGCCAAAGGCTATTGTTTAGTATTAGCCTTTTTAATATACAGGTGCTACATAGAGGGTAGAAAATTTAGACTAGGGGGCGTATTGTGCGCCAAAATAATGTCACTTTGACGTACAAAATACTGCATTGGATAGTGTTTGGATAATTTTTAAATAGTATTTTGTGCACCAAAATAATATTGTTTTAAAGTATAACATGCTTGTTGTACAACAAGCTCTCCCATTTCAGGAAATTTGTGAGCGAAAAGTATCTCGCACATATATAATATGTATAGATTAAAAATTGAAAAAATTGGAACTTTTAGCCAAGATTTATGTTAATTAGCAAATCTTTCAAAATAGTTCATTCCTAGAATTATCATTTTAGTGTTTGAGTACAAATTATGGCAGTATCCTTCAACAATGAAAAGATTGAGTTTGGCTATTTGTATGCCCTCATTTAAAGGAAAAAATGATAAATATATTAAATTTAACAAAATTTTCAATTCAAAAAAAAAAAATCAGCTTGTGTACAAATATGGAAGACGCACCCTTCAAAATGTCATACAAGGATCCGAATCATCATTTTGGCGTCAAAATTTAAGGTATCTCCTCTTTCCCTTAAATATGAAATGTCATAAAATTCTAAAATTTAAGCTAAACTTTATGTAATTCAATACATCCTTTAAATAATGAGATTGAGTTTGAATTAAATTATTTTTATTAAAAACAATGAGTATTATTTGATATTTTGCTGTTTTTGTATAATTTGTTTTTCTTTGTGTGTGTGTGTGTGTTTTCATTAAGCTCGACGAGAGAAATTAAAAAGTATAAAAATATAAACTCATAATAAAAAATCAAGATAACACAACATTAAAGACACACAAAAAAACAGCCCCCAAAAAATTAGCATTTTCAATTTTTTTTTCATTTTTAGTGAACTTTTCAATACTTTTAGTCATAATTTTTTACTTTTCGAATTACTTATGTTAAGACTATTAGTTAATCTAAAAATTTAAAGTAAATTTGATCAAATATCAACATAATAATAATAATAAATAATGATACCTAATAATTTAGGGCAAGGGTGGCCTAACTCGTTAGTCATTTTAAACTTATTTTTCCGTAATTTTTAAATATGAATTAATCATAACATCTTTCATGAAGTGTAAATAAAATATTTTTTTTTCTTTATTAACACACACTCCTACGATGTACACTTTATTTGAAGACAATACATCAAATAAAAAATAAAAAATAAAATAGAGAATATAATGGGATTATAAAATCTTGTGCTTGAGCGGCGTTCCTCGAACAAGTGAAAGAGACAAAACAGTCCCTGTAGTACCAGTAGGGATACGACCGACCCTCCGGTGGGTTGTCTTCATATGAAACATTGGGGACCACAGTCTCATGCCCTCCACAGGTTAGATTCTTGCGGTTTAGCTGTCCAAAGGAAAACCTAGAAAAATTTATTAGTAGCTAACTACAGCCATATAAATTCTTTTTCTTTGTATTATAGGGCTAGAAGTTTTGAAAATTCATTGTAAAGTCTGTTATGGAAAATCCTTTTCAAAGGATTTTATTTTAATATTTCATATTTTTATAATTTGTACTTTTCTTTTCTTATAAATGAAATATTTTGGAGCTTTGTTACTTTATTCTTTTATTAACATTTTCAAAATTTGTTGCTTTATTCTTATTTGGACAAACTCATCCAAATATTAATAACTTTTTGTCTAAATTCAACAATGCGTTTGAGAAATTGTGAAGAAGAAGAAGAGAAGAGAAAATAAAGGAGGAAAAATAGGAGAAAACTATAAGAAAAAGTATTTTCTTTTTTGCTTAATTTTATCATGAGGAAAAGAAAGTGAAAATAAATAATAAAAGCAAATTAACATAAGAAAGGAGGTCATGATTTTTTCATTTTCTTTTCTTTTCTCTACGGTTCTTAATTCCAAGCAAACCCTAACTTTGTCCAGAATGTAGTCAATAAACGAGTGCTTCCTGGTGTTCCGGAATTGACCGAAGTAACATAACATAAAACTGTGCGCAAAGAAAGGTCTGCCCGTGATCTCGGCCCACCGATTGTCTGTCTCTTTCGTTAAAACGACAGAATCCAACCCAATTCACAATTAATATAATATGTACTCTTATACAGTCTCCATCGTACGAGAAATCTCTTATTTTTTTAAAATATAAATAAATTTTGATGATCCGAATTGTTTATTGTGTTTAAAACATATTTTTAAGGGTACTCGCGAGAAATTGGCTCAAAATAATATCAGGAAGGACTTGACCCAAATAATTTTCATAAATGCTCATAAAAACAGTTTTATAAAAAAACTGCTTAAATTAAGTTATTTTCGGTAATATTTTGTTCTAATTTCTTACAAGTACTCTTAAAAATATACTTTAAACAAATTTAACGGTTTGAATCATTAAAATTTAACCAAAAAATAAAAAATTTGTATTTTAACAAAATGAACGATCGCTTATTAAAAATTTTCTATACTGCGTGCATCTGTTTTGCTGTTTTTTTTTTGTATTTTAAACAAATCTCGTGTGTGTCTAGATTAATTATGCAGTAGTTTTCAGACAATGTAAAATGGTGTTTTAATATTGTCTGACATCATATTTTCATGTAGAGTGTATGCATTTAATATTGGAGTCCACATGAATACATGTGGTGGAGAGTATGGTGCCCCAATATTCTTTTGTGTTGTACATATAAAGAATGGGTAATGCATTATTGTAAGTATACCGGAATTTTTATTATATAAGTCATGATGTTCGAATTAACATACGATGTCTCAATAAATATTTGCAAAGTCAACCTCATTATTCGCGGGCAAGGGATTCAAGTAAAAGTTTAGAGTAAAGTTGTAACGCTTCGATTTTTTGAAACATTAATTAAAATATTTTAATTTTATTATTTTAATTAAAATATTAATTCATAAATGTTAATTTCAAAATAAAACATTATTTACAAAAATTTGACAAAAACTACTAAAATGCCCTTTCTAAGTTTACAATGTGATTTGAAAATAATGTAACAGAACTTCTAAGGATAAAGTCTCCATGCATTGTCATTGTCTTCAGCTCCAAAGGCCCGCTTAGCTCGGGTTGCTTCTCTTTATGCATTTCTTTATCTAGCATGAATGGCAGGGGCAGAGAAATTACTCCATGAGTACAGAATATTTAATAAAAAATATACCAAAAACAATATCATAAGAAGTATGCAATTTGACAGATATAATAATCACATTAGAGAAGAGAGTATAAAGCAGCAGAAATAAACACATAGGTTCGTTATGAATTTTGTATTTAACTTTCTAGGATTCACCATCTCAGAAATTCAATCTTACCCTGTAATGTAATAACCAAATATTTTTTTCTAAAGAAATAAAATCAGATTTTATTATTTTAATTTTGGTATATAATTAATTACTTAAATTGACGTTTATTTATCTATTTTTTTATTGGATTAGAGTGTGGGTGCACGTGCGTGTGTACGTAAATAGTTAATGTACTAGATTATTCCTAACCTTGTGCATGTTGACTGTCCATTTTTCACCTTGTACGCATACTTAGAATTCCTAAATCCATTTTATTATTCACATTTTTATATTTTTTTTATTCATTTAACTATCTTGACTAGTATTTATGATTTTTTTTGGGATAATACATTGGTTCATTCACTTTTTCAATTCTTAATTTATGAACCGATACGTTTTGGTTAATAACCTAAAAGGACAAGACTTGAATCTAGCCATATAACTTAAGGAGTTGTTTTTATCCTTTGGGTTGTGAGCTTGATTTCATCCAATTCACCTTTCTAGATTTCACTCTCATTTTCCTATAATTGCCAATGTTCATTTCTCTTTCACATGAATTTCATACTTAGGGAAAGAAAGAGAATAGGCAGTCGTGGGATCTCCTTGGTTTCCTCCCTAAACATATAGAGTCACTCATGGAATCTTAGCATAATAGGCCACATACATTTTTTTTCTAATAGTGTGCTTTGGTTTTCTACTCACCATTTAATATCTCTTATCCATTGAAATCCTATATAAACCAACCCACCCCTTGTTTTTTTTTCACACCAACAACAACCAGAGAGAAAGAGAGGGAGTGAATTTAGAGAGAGAGAGAGAGAGAGAGAGAGAGAGGGAGACCACTACCGAGGCCGCACAACCACCTTTCGTACACCAACTTTTGCCGGAATCGCACCATTAAGGTAGAAACACATACCTTGCAACCCTAGTTTCGTGCAATTTGTAGATATTATGTGTATTTTTTTTAGAGGAATCACACATTTTTTTTGTCGGGTCATGGCCCAAATAATTAAATATTATCCAAATTACACAACACTTACACATGTATACACTTTTTAATATGTTACGATGTCTACGAATCCCCATGGGATCTCGTATGAGCAGGAATGCCAACTCGACTATATTCTGTTTAGTTA
>JABCMJ010011096.1:0-17781 GCA_014822125.1 Arbutus unedo | reverse complement strand
TTTTCTTATCACCAAACAAGAGTGTGAATTCTTTTCTTTCCTAATAAAAATTATGTAATATTGTTTTGTTCCACACCATGTGCAATGTACTTTTTGTAAATGGAAATAACAAGGTAAAGAAACCAATGAAATTTATGGAATTTTTCTTGGTTAGCTTCACTAGTGGTGGAGAGTAATTGATTTTTAAGGTGTAAATTGAGTCAGTCCAACACAGACACTACATAGCTTTGCTAGAAATGGAATGGTACGAATTGGGCCACCACGACGTGCCATGACCACTATAGTGAAGTTGAGCTATGTTGTTCTTGATTTTAAAAAAAATCTAGGTTGTCATCTTAGAATCATAGCACGACACAAGCACGAAAAGCACAACATGAAGTCAGACACGAGAAAGGCGCAACCACGACACGTGCATGCTTTTTTTGTACATGTATTTGCAGTTAAAAGAAACGGATTAATTAAGTTATAAATAGGCTTAGCTAAACACGATATTATGCCTTTTAAGTACAAAAATAAATGAGTTGTAACGCACGGCACAATTCATTTAACTCCATTAAGCCCAAGATGATTATTTCATCGAACTTCTGTATTTTAAATTTATACGATAAACTTTGACTCTTAGAATAAAATATGAAATTAGGTGTATCTAAAATAAAATTTTGCGTAGAGTGGACGAATCAAGAAATGAAATTTGATTTGGATGAATCTGGCAGAAAAAATGACAAATTCTCTATAAAGTAATCAGATGGTTTTGTTACAGAATTAATAACCTTTTTGGAATAATTGCCAGCCAAAATTATCTTTCAATGCTAAAAATACTAATTACTTTTGTATCGGCGTTGTTCTTAGTCAAGAAGGACAACCAGTCGCATTTTTTAGCGAGAAGCTTACAGATGCAAAGAAAAGGTTAGATGTAGTCCAACCTGCATTATTTAGATGTATCTATTGATTAACTAGATTAATGGTGGCATCAGAATACTGAAATCTTTTCCTATAATTGGCAGAAATGCAGATGTTAATTTGCATAATCCAACCCACATTACACAAATTTATTCATCGGTTAAGAACATATTATACGCCGTTCATTGTACATTATTATGTAGAAATAAATATTGCACGGATAATCATGGTAAAGTGATCACAATTAGTATTTAAGATGAGCATTTTGAGTAGAATGAAGAAAATCTGGAAATGTGGTATTGGATTTGGATGGATTTACCAGCAAAAAAATGCATAAATTCTCTCTACAAGAAAATGCATTCCCAAGCACGTGCCATACTCGTGCTACATACTGGTCATTATATGTCATTAAATATAATTTTCCATGTACTTAAAAAGTAAAAAGTTGCATTACCAGCTTCTGCATTCAATCTGCTATCATGCCTTGCAAATGCTTCAGCGAAAGTTCAAATCTGTTTCCTGTCTTGGGAAGGATCGGCATCGTAGAAGACGGGTAGAACTACATGCCTGGAGGAAATCGGACATAAAAGCTCCACCTCTACTGCTGTCGCGGCCTAAAAAAAAGAAAAGAAAAATGCATCTTTGATTGAGGCATGAGGATGAAGAGATGCCATATAACTTTCCCCAGAACAAACTCAATTCAGTAGAAGATGGAACAAAATAGATGATCATGTTTGCATTAGTTGACCATAACTTTCCTCATGATTCTACATAAATCTATAAACAATAAAGACAAAAATCTGGCTGTGGATGAGCCAATCCAGACAGATGGTAAGAAACCTAAACTTTTGTTGTGTGTAGAAGGCTGGGTGATGATAATGTCATGACTCATTTTCATGATTTAACGTGGTGCTTGAAGATTAAGCTACACGTAAGGGCTACCCAAGTAGACCATTTGCCTAGTAACTTGTTGGAGCTCAACACGAGGACCCAAAACGTTTAAGTCCAAGTTGCCAATAGTAGTCCGCATGGATCGGTATACATCATATACGTATGATACCGACTCGGCGTGCAATGAGGAGGGGTGGTACAGTTGTCATTATCTTCTTGGCACTCTTCCCTCCCATTGTTCGCCTGTAATAGTTTTCTCCACTGTTGAGCCATTAGGTTCTTCACCCGGATAGTATTCTACTTCCTCTATTTCTAGGTCACCTGCAAACGAAATGAGATATGAACACCACTAGTTTCAAAAACATAAAACAAAATAAGTCCAAGGTGCATAACTATGAGGACCATAAGAAGCCCAAAACAAAAATGAGGACTTTTGTTTCTCAACATGGTTGATGTCTTATTTTATTTGGCTACTACTAGTTGTTCATCGAGTGAAATGGTGAAACTACTCCCACCTGCAATCCTTGAGTAGTATGTCTCCATAGCAATCTCATTGCCATGGCAAGGAAGTAGTCGCCTTTTCTTATCCCATGAGCTGATTTAATCAATGACATTCCGATGATGAAAAGGATAGATGTTGTTCGTTCTTGCTACCTCTTCTTCTTCTTCTTCTTCTTCTTCTCTTCAAAATCTTCACTAAGAAGCCGGATTCGAAATTCTTTGATCTGAAAAAGCTCCGCCATACTCACAGAGACATTCACTTCATCACCACCTTCCATTAGCATATTAGCTATCCTCCAGTCACTTCACCATATCACCTCTTTGCCTTGATGTACAATGCCTGTGAATGTTGGCCTATAAGCCCATGTCAGACCCTTGGTTTAGTTACAAAAATACGCCATCCCACCAGTTAAAAATCCGACGTACGTCCACTAGAATCAGGCCATGGAACTTGCGATGGAGAAGTAAAGGAACATTAAGAGACATTGTTGAGCCCCTACTCTTCTTGTCAAACCAAACAGGAATCTCACTCCCTGGAAGATAAATGCTGTATATATTCATACAATCTCAGAGCTACAAAGAGCCCCAAGGATAGCATGCAATCACTATGTCTTCCACAGTTTGCTTGATTCAAGATTGCAAACCACCTGGTTTTAAATTTGTAACACCCAAGAACAGACAAGTTCATGCCATGAGTCAAATTGTCCAATGGCCACGGGCAACTAATTTGTTCCTTGTGGGTGAATCCCATGTAAAGATACCAACTTGTGCAGGTCAAGGGGGTGCCTTTCCAGCCTTGAGCATCCACTGACAATGAGTATTTTTAGGGATTTGAGCTGAAAAACTTTCTTTGGAAGGTTCCTAAGATTTTCACAGCCTTTTAGGTTCAGCAAAACAAGTCTACCTAATTCCCCAATGGATTCATGAACACCAACCAAATTTTTACAATATTTAAGAATCAGTCTCTCAAGATTGGGGAGCTGTGAGAAGTCAGGGGAACTGGTAAGGGCACAAGAATAACTGAGATCGAGGATTTTCAATGACTTGAGCACCTGCCAAAAAAAATAGGTAATCGGGTGTGTACTAGTGTTCATATTTATCTGTAAAAAACGTAAGAGAGGATAGATACAAGGGAAAAACTGAATCATACCTGAGTTCTCTTCCAGAATCGTTCCAAGCTGCTATTGCGCATGTCAAGAACAACCAGGCTCTCCAAAGGAAAATCGTTAGGTATATATTTCAAAGAGAAGCCACGCCAACTCAACCATCTCAACTTCTTAGGAAATTCTTTATAACCTCCGGCGAGCCTTACATTATTAAGCTGTAGTAATCTCAACTTGTGCATCTGTGAAAATGCATCAGTTTTCAAATCTGCTTCATCAGGTTCGGAGAGTGGTTCTATTAAGGCACGGACACTGGGTGACCATGAGAGTAAGCTTCGACGATATCGCTTCAGTGAATTTCCTTCATGAAGCAGCGTTGGTTTGGCAGGAAAACCGTCAAACTGGGTTTTTTGCACATTGTTTGATCTCTTAAATGTCAAATCATCCATGTTGAGGCTAAGGCCTTCAATTGTTTCAGTTCCCTGATAAGGAAAAAAATAGATAAGTCACGAAAATTTAAAAAGGCATAGAAATAGATACGGGAAGCATAATTCTTACAGTTTTATCCCTCAGCACATTGAAAACATCTTCATGATGCCAAAATCTGCTGCGCTTTCCGGGTTGCTTTCGTGACTCCTGACGAATAATTTCCCTACCCATTTCTCTCAGTAATGGGTGCAACAAAAGTTTGTTCTTTTTATTAACTTTTACGAGGCCTCTACGAATGAGACTTTGGAAACTAACCTTTACAGGGTAACCATATTCCTCAAGTATTTCAAGAGCGTAATCTTTCTCCTTTCCAACAAAGAAACAAACAATATCAAGGAATAGACTTTTCTCATGATCATCCAAGGGATCATAACTTACTTTAAGCACGTTATGAATTTTCTCAGGTATATGCGCTGTTAGTTTTGCTAATTGACTCTCCCATACATCAACACTTTCACCACGGAGAGAAGAGCCCAAAGATTGAAGAGCTAATGGAAGTCCACCACAATATTCTATTACCCTTTTTGACTGCTCCGTGTAATGTTCAATAGGTTGGTCCTGTCCGAAGGCATGCCTGCTGAAGAGACAAAGCGCTTCATTACCATTCAATTCCTCGACAGTGATATTAAACACTTCATCAGCCTTTAGCAACTGCTCATGTCTAGTAGTTATCACAATCTTACTTCCTAGGTTAAACCAGTCTCGCAACCCAACTAAAGCATTCACCTGCTCCAACTGATCCACATCATCAAGGACGACTATAACCCTTTTACAGCACAAAGCATCCTTGATCTTATGGACTCCTTCATCAACGCTGTATATTTGATCTATTTTCCGTTTCAGAACATCTGAAAGAAGTTGTCTCTGAAGACGAACCAAACCGTTAGGTTCTTTTGCAGTTTCTCGAATATTAGCAAGAAAACTGCTACCTTCAAATCTGTAAAAGTTTTCATTATAAACAGATTTTGCTATGGTTGTCTTCCCTATTCCGCCCATGCCCTTGATCATCATTATGCCAACATTGTTTGACCCATCTTGTAACCACGAATTGATATCTTCTACACGGGATTCCAATCCTGTTGCGTAAGGGGTAACACTTAGGAGTGTGAAATCCAGTTTACTGATAATATCCTGAACTATTATTTGGATGAACTTTGACTCGAGCCTGCACATAATGATGAAAAGGGAAAATGAAGAAATTGAGCATGTCATGAACTGAGATAATGTGAAAAATTTAATGAAAACTGTAAACGAAACTGAAAAAAAATCACACTAATTTGTTTTTGAAAATTTATCAAAACCCTAACTCCAACTGTTCTCACTAGTGGTTCTGATTTTTCGCAACAGTAGATGTGCTTATAGATTTCCAACTTTATCACTTTATTTTGGAACAATTTGAAAGCTAATTGGAGAATCTGCCTCATGATGTTGGGTGGGGATGGAGGTGTGGTTTCATGACTTTTAAGTGGTCAAATGGTCCCATGTCAACTACGTTACTACTCACCGATATGACAAATAAACACGCAGTACTAATCTCCATGATATCTTTACATCAACTTTCGGACAAGCTTTTACTCTGGCAAGTGTAATGACTCTGAAGTCAAAAACTCTACACTCTAACTTCTGAACAGACAGAGAATTGAACTTCAAATGTTATGCCCTCTAGTGTTTTCTTAATTCACGCTCTTCTGTATCAACAGATTCCATCTTAAGGAGCTTTCAAGACACAAAATACCAGTACTCATGACCAACGTTTACTAACCTTATAATGTTAAAACTCTTCATGCAATGTTACAATTACAACTTACAGGAGATCGAGAACTCTCCAAACATAATTCCGTTGCTAACTTTGCACAAGACACCCACACTGAAGCTGTTTTAGAGTTCATTACAACATGTATCCTTCTCATGTTTTCTAAAGTCTTGGGTTGGCAGTTAAATATAATTACATTTACACAGAACTTGTGAGAATATTTCAACATAGCATTACCCAAAGTGAGTAACTAAGAGCAATTACCTGTCAGCTTGATTTTGCAAGACAAAACCATCTAGATCGGCAACTTGTCTTAGTGCTGCCCTCCAACCTTCCATCTTCTCCCTCCAAAACTCTTTTTTCTTTTCATCAGTTTCCGCCTTAAATCGCTTTTCATGAATATCAAATGCTTTACCAACACTCCCAGTTTGCTTCCTAACATGGGACGGGTCCACGTCATAAAAGACTGGGAAAATTTTATGCTCACAGGTCCTATTGCATTGGACGATCATCACAAGCTCATCGAGGCACCACCCAGAAGAAGCGTAGTCTTTCGACATGACAATTACTGAACTTCTTGACTGTTTGATTGCTTTCTCCAGCTCTAACTTAATATCTCCACCTCTCTCAATTTCATCATCGTCTCTAAAAATGTGCAAACGCTTTTTGACCAAAGCTGTATAGAGGTGGTCCGTAAAGTTTTTGCGGGTGTCTTCACCTCTAAAACTCAGGAACACATGATATGTAAACCGAGACATCAAAGAGGAGGCATTGCCATCCATTAAACAGAGCATTTTATAAAGGTTACTAATGGAGGAAAAATACAAATTCCCCAACTGGAATGTCTTGTCTGAGGGTAAAGCTTTCAAGGCTACTGGATAGTCAAGTACCAAGGGGGAAAAAGACGGTGTCGAGTAAAAATCACAGGTTTCACTTTCACGGATGGAAACTCCCTTTGGCCCCAAAGAAACCACTGTATCAAGCAGGAAAAGAAAATCCATGACATTATATCAGTTTTCTCCAGAAGGTTCTCAATTGTTTCCAACATTTGGTCATTGAAATTATGATCTTTTACTATAGTGTTATTATATTCATGGTTTCACGATGAAAAAACAATAAATGACATTTATGCATCAAGTCAAACGATTTAATGCCATTCGGGATATGTGAAAGAAAATGCTATATTTCACAGTAGTCGTCAAATATAAAGAAATCATATCGGAATACCCGTAAATAAAGTGGGGAAGACAATTTGGGAAACTTAGGGAGAATTCACTTTATGGTGAAGATTGAAGAGTAACTTCAATTACAAGTGTGGTATAAGAATTTTGAAAAGCTTGATCAAGCCCAACGCTAAATTCGCCATCAAGCCAACCAGCATCCCTCAATCGACATGGGTTAAACAGACAAAGAGATGGAGAACATTGGATTGATATCGTTTCAAAAGAATTGAGTTTCTACGAGAAAGAGAGATGTTACCTGTGACAGCCGATCAATCGTTACGTCCCCTCTTCGGAACCGATCGCCTCACCAAGATTCAACGCGTTGTTGCTTAAGAGAGAGAGAGAGAAGTTGCTGGGAACTTCCGCGAAAGCTTCGTAGAAGGTTACGCCTGAAGTTGTATTGTCCGTGGGGAAGTTCTTATCTGTCGTTATAGAGAAGGAAAAAAGAAAGAAAAGGAAAGGAATGTTCTAATGTTTTTATTTTCAACAAATTAGATAACTTGGAAGGTTCTTATTTGAAGTGTAGGAAACTACGAAAAACAGAAACCTATTTTTTCCATAATAGGCTTTATTTAATATAACACCCAAATTTCTAAGAAAATAAAAATGTTGAACAATTGCGAACTACATAATATAAATAACATTGAGAGATCAACGAAGTCTTAAGTGTCATTCAAACATATTTTATGTGCAATTCTAATAAAATTTTAAATTTCATTAAAATAACTTTAAATAAAAATTACTTACAAATATAATTAAAAATATAGGTGTTAGTATTTTTTATTTTTCTATGACATAAGTCCTTTCATAATTAAAATAACGTTCATACCACCACAAATCCACATTGCTATCTGCATAGGGCATTTAAGGCATTATGAAATCTAGGATATTAGGATAAAGTTTGGACATAAATCTAGGCATTCAAGGCATTATTTTTCTATGGCAGAAGTCCTTTCAAGCTGACTTGTCTTGAGATAACAGAATGAATAGGTAAAGAAGAAAGGAAATATATATATATATATGTGTGTGTGTGTGTGTGTGTGTGTGTGTGTGTGTGTGTACACACGCGTATAAAACAAGTTTGATGAGGATGTCCATGTGCGTTTTATTTTTCCTCAATTTATCTTCTTATAAGATACCCTTAGTACTGGTCTGAAAATGTATCAGGGAAGATACTAGATAATGATAACCAAGACAGATCTCAACTTTCCACAGTTTCTGCTAAAAATTTGAAGCAACTTCTCTGTTTTTAGCCAACGATACCTGTTATGGGAATGACATGAAGTTACAAGCACAACTACTTTAGCACACTAATAACCCTGAATTTGTTAGGTACAGCTCGGGTTTTAGTGGCTCAAACAACTCAGCAATGAATCCCTTCTTTCTCTTTGGGTTTCCATCCCATGTCATCAAAGTTGGTAGTTGTACCGTATCTCAAAAGCGCCAATGCAAGATCTCCGGTAGTACTGGGCCGAGGATCGCTTCATGTATTTATCCCATTTCGCTATATCTTACACCATATCTTTAATTTCAGGGAGCTTGAACATGCCATTGAGAAGCTCTGCTAGCTATCAGCACCTCACCTCGGAGGTGTGAAGGTTTGAAATGACCTCAGAGAATCCACGTATTGCCAGTTGTGGAATTGGAGGATTAATGCATTCCCTGATGGAAACAAGAAATTTGTATTAGAGCAATGCTATTCATATCGTCTGAAAGTGACCAATGCGGCAGCTTGTGACTGGAAGTTGATGGGGGCCTCTCATGGAAACAGCCAATCAATAACTAATAGAGACTTTGTGTACAAAATGACATTTTCACCTCTACAAGGAGGCCAATTTTGCTTTCCTGAACCTGCGTTATTATGCTGTATGTGTTGTTTCAATCAATCAGTACATGCATAAAAATCCATGACAATGCAAACCGAGTGCATGAGACTCCAATTCCTACAAGGTTCGGAACAGGTCGGATGCATAAAACTCCATAGCACATAAGTATGAGCATATCGTTTTACGTTCTTCGAATGCATACCTAAAGAGTTGTACTCTCCTCCCGAGCGACAGGACAACACAGTCTTGAAAGGTTGTGGACAGAAAATGTCTCGAAGCTTTTGAATTTCCCTGAACCCAGTAGCCAATGTGACCATATCTGCCCTTGCATACCTGATCTATGCATTACCATAACAATACATTGCAAAAACAACACGTTTTAGAAGGGTTGACTGAGTTATGTCATTTCAAGTGCACAGAGGGGGAAAAAAACCACCACATAGTATTCCCAACCTACGGTATTTTTCATCATCTGTAAAGAAGAAAAGAAAAAATACATCACTGGAATCCAACATAGCAAGGAATTGTTCCATGGCTATGAGCAACCCAAATCGTCCATGATGAGTTTGGTTTTGTTATTTGATCAAACAAGAAGATGCCGAAACCGGTAGTCTCGAGGTCATACAGAGAACCCACTGATCTCTTGAGCTTCTTTTACACAATATGCAATCATAATGGAAGAGAAGGAATAAGCCTGTGCGAGTCTGATATGCCGACAAATCTACATAAACATAAACACATTCTGATAAGAATGATAGGTGGACCCAAAACTTTCCTTACTTGGAAATAAGCATTCGACTCTACAAAAATACAACTCATTGTTGCCTTCTCCGTCACCACCTTCATCTTTAATCTGTAAAAGGTACAAATCATGAGGTCTATCAAAATCTTTTAACTCAGATTGCTGGCTATCATACAAGTTATTGAGTTGGCTTTCAGGGCCATGGGCCTTTAATTTCTGAAAGGAGAACTAGAAGATGTTCAAATCAGCTGACATACTAAATTATAATATCATCAACTTGATGAGTAAACTCAAGCTGCAAAAATGATTTTCCCGTGTCTTATTCTTTGACAGGATTATAGATACTGAATTTAAGTTATTTCTTTCTAACAATTGAATCACATAGTTAAGTATATACACCTGTGGCTACTCTCGTACACCAACTTGGAGGCTTGTAGACACCTGAGAGATCCCAGCAGTACTTGAATGGTTTCGAGGAGGATACAAGTGAGAGTGTTGACCATAATGGCAAAGGAGATACACGCCTTGACTCCTCTCATATGCTGACAAATCTCCATCTATGCCACACTGATGAGAAGTAACGCAGTCGTTTTTTATTACTTCTTTCTCACCATTTGGTTGGGTACACTTTTCTTGCTCATACACAAAGTGAGTACCACATTCCTTAACCTTGAAACCAACCCCAACAACCATAGAGACATTCAATGCATCGCCAGCTTGCAACTGATTCCTAATATTCCAATGGCTTAACCATATCATTTCTTCATTGCCATGGAACGTTGGGCTGTAGGTCCATTCAAGACCCTTGGTTATGTTACTAATATTAACATGAAAATCATGCAAACTTCCATCTTTGTGAGAGTCGGAACATGCATAAACAACACATATATTAAAGCCTCTGATCTTGGCATTAGGAAAAGAAGGCACAATGACAGACAATGAGGAACCCAAACTCTTATTGCTGAAACAAGCTGGAATCTTGCTGCGAGGAAGAAAAATGCTCAGTATACCAAATTCATGGAGCCCCTGTGCCATAAAAAATTGTGAAGTGTAAAATAAAAATGCAGATATATAGTTATACGGAGAGACAAAGACAAGAGAGACAGAGATAGCACCTGGAGGGGACCCTTCGTTCTTGTAGATGTCAAGTTATTGCACAATTCCACCTCAATATCTCTCTTGGACTCCAAGTCAAGAAAACCCAAATTGTTGATGATTTCTGGATGGAAGCTTTCTATGGCTTCTAAGTGAAACAGTCCGTCAACTTTAACCAGTTTGTCACAACCAGATAGTTGCATGACATCTAATGATTTCAAAAGATAGGAAGAAATTTTCATTTTTTCAAGTGATATGCAATCTCTTGCTACAAGTTCCTTCAAACTTGATGGAAGCTCTGGAAGTGACTGGAGCCTTGTGCATGTATCTAACCAAAGCGACTTTAGCATTGCAAGGCCTTTTATGCTTTCTGGTAGGCTAGAAATTGGATTTTGGCTTAGATCCAATTCCAACAACATAGATAGACCACTGAAGTCCCTTGGAATTGTGTCATCTGACAAATTGCAGTTCCTGAGACTCAATTTCTGTAGAGTACATGGTAAAATAGACAATGAAAGACCCATATTTTTGCTTGGCGCAGAAGGCCAAGACCGAATATTTTTAGGCCACAAATCACTCTTTCCTGTGGTAAAGAGTAGTTGAACTACAGCTGTTCTATAAGCATGTGGTACAGTCAAAGGCTTTGATTTCTTGAGTTCCGTAGGCATCATTTCAAGCTTTGAGCAACCTGACAGAATCAGCTTTTCCAGCGATTTTAGCTGCCCAACTTTTCTTGGAAGCTTCCTAAGATTTTTGCAGCCTTTTAGATTCAAAAGAACAAGTTTCTCTAGGTCCACAATGGAATCATGAACCTTAACCAAACTTGTGCAATGCTTAAGCAATAGTCTCTCAAGACTAGGAAGTCCTGAGAAGTCAGGGGTTTTTGTAAGGCTACAGCAGTGACTGAGATTCAGAAATCTCAACGAACGGAGGAACTGTGAGAGAGGGAGAGAGGATTATTAGTTCCTACAAACTCTTACTAACTAAATAAACTTTCAATAATAAAAAATGACAAATTCAGGCGTAGGAGGGTGTTTAACCTTACTTTCGTTCCCTTCCAAACTTGTTCCAAGATGCTATGCCGCAAGTCAAGAGAAACAAGGCTCTCCAAAGGAAAATTGCAAGGCATAGATTTTAAAGGGAATCCACACCAACATAGCCATCTTAACTTCCTAGGGAACCTTTTATAGCTCCCACTGAGTTGCACATAATTAAGCTGAAGCAGTTTTAATTTGTGCATCATCGAAAATGCATCAGTTTCCAAGTTTACCTCCTTTGCCACAGTAAATAATTTTTCTAGGGCAGCAGTTATTGGTTTCCAGGAGAACAAGCCAAGACGACGCCGTTTCCATGAACTATCCTGCCACCTGTCTGGAGTATCTTGCAAATAATGTTGTCTTTTTGCATGATTATCACTGGAAGTTGTCATGGAAGAGGAAGAGGCATCTTTCATCAACATATGCATGTCGAGGATGAGGCCTTGAACCCTTTCAGTACCCTAGAAACAAAAGAACAATAGTCAAGTAACAAACAGGCAAACAAAAACACAGCAAGAAGCATTTTGTTTTAAACTCTGTAGGAAGAATCTGTCTTACAGTTTTATTACTCAATACATGAAAGGAATCCTTGTGATCCAACAGTATGCTGCATTCCCCAGGCTCGTCGGGTGACTCTTGGCGAATAATATTTCTAGCCATGTCACGGAGCATTTGATGCATAATCAGCTTATTGCCTTTTCCAATTGCTATGAGACCTCTATCTACAAGGTTTTCAATTCCAACCGTAGTATAGAAATTACACTCATCTAGTATTTTAACTGCATATTCCTTGTCCGTTCCAACAAAAAATGAAGCAATGTAGAGGAAAAGTTTCTTGTCGTGGTCATCTTGTAACGACATAAAGCTCATTGCTAAGGTTTGTAAGATTGGATTGCGGGTGAATGCTTCCATTTTCTCCAATGCAGTTTCCCACTCCTCAACACTGCTGTCGCGAAGAGAAGAACCCAACATTTTAAGAGCCAAAGGAAGCCCTTTGCATTTCTGTAGCACACTTCTTGAGTACTCTATGAAACCTTCAATTGGATGGACTTGTCCAAAGGCATGCCAACTAAAGAGCTGGAGTGATTCATTATCATCTAATTCCTTAACCTTAAACGTAATGTCAACTTTAAATGACTTCAGCAATTGCTCACACCGAGATGTTATGATAACTTTACTTCCCGGATAAAACCAATCTCGCATTCCAAGTACTGCACTTAATTGCTCCCATTGATCCACATCATCAAGAACAACAAGAACCCTTTTGCAACTTATAGCATTTTTAATCTTAATGATTCCTTCATCTACACTGCCAATTTTTTGCTTTCTACCCCTTCGAATATCCGAAAGAAGTTGTTCTTGTAAACGTACCAAACCGTTGGGCTGTTTATAAGTCTCTCTAATATCTAGAAGAAAGCTACTGCGTTCAAACCTTTCAAGATTTAAGTTATAGACAGTTTTGGCAATGGTTGTCTTCCCTATTCCACCAATCCCAGATATCACCCCAATGCCAACATCAGTTGCCCCGTCTTGTAACCAAATATTGATGCTCTCCACTCGAGAATCAATTCCAACCTGGTATTGGGTAACACTCAAGACCCTCCGATTCAGTCTGTTCGAGATCTCTTTGATAATTTCCTGGATAAACTTTGACTCGTGCCTACAAATTGTGTTTAAAACAAAAAACAGAGCAGAGTAAGCATATCATGTTTCTTCCAAACATGCATGGAAAGTGGAAACTATAAAGAAGACTACCACCTTGTAGAACAAGAATTTCTTAACTGATTTCGAACTCTGTTCTAATTAACATCTATCTTTTCAATCAATACTGCAAAACTATGTTTGGGCAATATTTGAATGAAACTATGGGAACATAAAGCCCAATTGTGCCTTGGAAGGAATTTTTGAGAAATTTACCCATCAGATTGATTTTGCAAGACCATCCCTCTTAATTTTGCAACTGCCCTGAGAGCTTCCCTCCATGTCTCCACTTTTTCCATCAAATCCTTTCTTCTTTCACTTGTTGCTGCCATGAATTGTTCTTCATGATTAGCAAATGCTTCTCCAAAACTTCCGATCTGATTCCCAACTTCAGATGGGTCCACTTTGTAGTACACCGGCAAAACTTTATGTCCAACTGCCTTCCGGCGTTGGAGAATTTTTAGAAGTTCATCAAGGCACCGTCCTGAAGAAGCATATCCTTTTGAGAAGACAATTACTGAAATCCTGGATTCTTCGGCAGCTCGTTGACATTTCAATTCTGTATCTTGTCCTCTCTGAATTACATCATCTGCTCTAAAAGTGTGAATTCCTGCACTAACTAGCGCTGAATAAAGGTGATCTGAAAAGTTGATACCAGTGTCTTCTCCAGAACTCAAGGACACCTGGTAAGTACATAGAGACATGGGAGGGGAGGCTTTCTATGTCCTCTTAGCAGCCACTAGACAAAGCTCTGAAAAAAGAATGCAGTTTCTGTTCAATTGAGAGGACACTGTGGCTTGTTTAGAATCCTAATGAAACTCTATATTTACCAAAAAAAAAAAACAACAGAAAACGTCAATGAAGTGAAGAAGCAATATAGTCAAAGTCAAAGAGAAAAAATAGTCCATCAAATAATGTTATGAACAATACTTACGTTACAAATAAAAATTCGTGAAGGCAAATAGAAATGACTAAAAAAATCAAATCAAAGTGCATTGAACCTAATCACCACAACTAACGAGGTAATATTATCCCATGGGTTCCTTCCTCGTTTATCATGCCGAAATTTCTCAATTCATCCCGTTGATTCTCTTATTTTCTGTTGTCTTAATATGGCCAACAGTTCTTGCATTTCAAGATACTGCTCATATTGCCGTGTTCAGTATTTGTTTGTTGCTCAAAAGCTAAATTCCAAACTTATTTGACTTATTTCCATCCCTCCAATTCATTCACAGGTATAAAACTGCTCAGACTGGATATATGGCAATTATTAATTTGGTTTGACCTGTTTTTATTGACTGTGGTATTGGTTTTCTACATAATTTTCAATTTATTGAGGCAAAGCAACATAAAACCTGAAAACATTCACAGTTCAGACATTGTGAACTTTTCACATGCATATTACCAACTTAATCTCACACTTCTGTGTGTGTGTGTGTGTGTGGGTGCATAGAGAGAGAGAGAGAGAGAGAGAGAGGAGATTACGTAAAAGCTAGGGGATGGAAGCAAAAGCGTAAACAGAGCATAAAACAAACACCACAAAGGTGAAACAGAAAGTAGAAGACGATCTACAACAAGATTGAGAGGGATTAAGAAAAATACCTAACAATCAATGGCTTCTCGGAGGAACCCTAGTTCTGCCCCCTGCAAAATGATTCTTCTTGGTACTTTCATAATTTTTAAGCATAATTATCATAAATAAACATGTTTAGAGCCGCTTTGGCTATAACTTTTTGGTATTATTTTAACTGTCTTTTTAATTATTTTTTCTGACATTTTATAATGATAAAACTTTATTTTTAGTCCTATTTTTTAGTAACAATTATGTTTCCATCCCATTAATTTTTTAGGGTTAGTTTTTAGTCCCCAAATTTAAAAAATACCAAAAATACCTTTAAACCTTAGTTTCTCAAGCAATACAATTCTTTTCCAAAAAATATGGGTGAATCTTACTTAGTTCTTTTAATATTGAACCTGTTGGGGTGATTTATTTTACAAAAAGTTTAAAACCACGCTTAAGTTTGTATATATTTAGATACAGATGTGTCTGCAATCGTCTAATGCACGTAAAGCCCATATTATTTTAAATGACTCCACGTCCGGATGTATGCACGAAAAAAAATGTGTTCTTAGACTTGCTCTTTATCTTATGCTTGAAATTCCTTTGTCCTACAAGAATCCTCACTCTTGTTTTAAAAATTAAGTAAATATTAAAGGATTTTGTAGAAAGTAAAAATAATAAACAAACACAATATGGTATGAAAAAGTTCTTCAATGATTATTGGTATCAATCTTCTAAATCGATCACATTCTCGTTATTTTTTTGTCTTGTAACATAATCACCTTTGGACAAATATATCCCTCCTGAATCATGGCCAGACATTAATTCACAACAATCCTCACAAAAAATTCATCTCCTTTGCCCAACAGAATCTTCATAGAAAATGGAAGCATTTTTCTTGGTGGGCATTTGTTTTTTAAAAATTTTATTGCCTATCTTGAGAAGAACAAATCAAACGCAAATGATGTTATAGTACTCATCCATAATTCTGGTGGAACTAGAGGATCAATATTATGTTGTTTTTGGAGCACTCAGATATCTTATCTTGGTTATGAATCAGAAAATCAAAACTGATCCATAATGTTAAGAAGTTCATCAACCAACCTAACATTGAATCATTTGGGATTGGAAGAAGGCCAATTATCACCAAAAATCAGAATATATACCCACAATTGGAATCTTTCTAAATGCAAAAATTTGAAAACAGATCATGTTGCTTCAAGGGTTTGGTGACTATTAAGGAGAACCCATGTTACACACTTTTGAAAGATATACTCTGTATGTTTACTATCGTATAATTATAGTTCATGTTATGCATATTTATTGTTATGATATACTTATTGTAACTACACCAAAATCATAGGTAACAAACACCATGAAGAGTCGTAACAAATGAACTAAAAAAATACGCAGCGGTTCGAACCATCAAACATGCATAACACACCATAAAATTCATAGTTAACGTTAAGATTCGTAACATAACCATAAATATGTATAATTATATGCATCTATTTCGGAAACAGCGGTAGAATGAAGGAAGATTGATGAGCTTGAACGACACATTTCATTTCCTAGCTTTCGGGGTCTGAATCGCCCGAGGTATAAAGGAGCCTAGATCGAAGGAAAGTTATGTAAGAAGATTGCAAACCATTTTACAACATCAGAAGACTGAACAACCTGATGATGGAAACGTGAAGACTAAAAACATAATCTGTGGGAGCTCAATCATCACGGCCCATTTTATTTCCAACCCAAAATGGTCATTAATTCTTCCTCATCCACGTCGCCATAATCGTTCTCAGCGTAATAATCATCACTATCATTACCATCTTGTTCTTCTCCTTCATACATTGACCCTGCAAAATGTTAAGAGAATCACATTGAGCAGAGGAAAGGTTTTTTTTGCTTATCCCAAATGAACACCTATTACATGTTTTTTGTTTACGAAATTCTGTGTATTAAATGTGAAAGCCACATAGCGTGCACCTGTATCTTCTACATTGCGCTCAAATAAGTTCTCATACAAAACAGCCCTCGCTGGACTTTTAGTTGAGCTTTCCGCGAGCATGAAGTACTCAGGGTGTGAGAGGAAATATTCACCACTCTTCATCTGATAAGCAGACACAAGACCATCGAACGCGTTTTGAAAAGGACGGGCATCGATGTGTTTGATTACTTGTTCTTCTTCTACTTCTTTACTCTTTGTCGGTGTTCCCTTCTGCTCTTCTTGTTCCTCGTACACAAAGCTGAGCCCAAACTCCTTAATGCAAAAAGTATAACTCAACCCAATCACAGATACACTCACTTCATCGCCATCTTCCAGCTGATTCTTGAACTTCCAATGGCTTAACCACGTCATATCTTCTCCAGCATTTGGAATACCGAGGAAAGTGGGGCTATATACCCATTTTAGACCCCTGGTCTTATTGCTGATTTTGATGAAATAGGAAAACCAGTTCTCAAAAGCAGAATCGCCCCAAAACCGGTACTTGTTATCCTTGGAACGTGAATAGACAAAGCACACATAGAAGCCTCGCATCTTGAGATTAGGTTGTGAAGGCACATTGAAAGATATGCAGTTTCCCTCAGCCTTATGGCTGAACCAGTCGGGAATGAGATTCCCAGGGAGAGACGTGCTGAATATACCAAACTCATAAAGTCCCTGTCCATCGGAAGTGACAGTATTTAAATCAAAATCCACAGATACAAAGTGATATTCCTGTTACCAAAGAATGCTAATACCCAACGGATTTACTTTTTGGAATGCACGGATCTTGAATCCCAAATGCTGAGTTTAACAACACAGCTTTTCTGACAACTCAAACGTAACAAACAAATATCAGATATCCTGGAGTTCAGGACATGAAAGATTCTTAAAAAAAATAGCATTATGCTCCTAGAAATGTATTTCGCATGTGCAAGTAAGTATGATGTTTATTGCTTGGAAGAAACATATTCT
>JABCMJ010011092.1:0-10589 GCA_014822125.1 Arbutus unedo | reverse complement strand
CACACCCAACCCTTATTTTTTTTAACCCAAAGTTAAGTAAAAACTACATTTAATTTACTTTTCTTTAGTTTAATTTATTTATGCGGGTTCTTACATTAAGGGTAGGGTAACTTATTGAGTATCAAAACTCATAGTGTAATTTTCTCCTACCTCTGGTATTTCACAACCAGGTACCGACGATGATGGAGCTGGACCGGACTATACACCGTACGATGACGTTTATCCCGCAGAAGACACGGTGGAACCGTGGATCACTTAGACTAGTTTAGACTGCTCGGATTTTACTTTTAGCTTGTGTTTAATGGAGGTCACGTAACAGCTTCTTATTATTTTTTACTTTCCCAAACATATTCAATTCCTTTCTTGCCCAGAAACTTCAGTATTTGATTATAAGTAGAAGGAATTGCCCCCGTCCTATAGAGCTAAGTCCTTCCCACTATTGCGTTGTAGGTTGATGGCACATTTATCACCAGGAAGTCAGTTTTCGGGGTTATGTTTCCTGCCCGTACAAGCATAGTTATTTGCCCTAGTGGCCACACTTTCTCTGCACTGAAACCAATCAACAAAATATCGAATTTCTTGAGATTGACATCCTTAAGTTTGAGCTTCTTAAAAGCGTCATAGTATAATTTTCTGTGGAGCTCCCCTAGTCAACTAGGATTCTCTCCGTGTTGATAGTATTGAGAGAAGTGTGACAACCAGAGCATCGTTATGAGAGTGTTGGACTCCGTCCAAATCCTCATCAGTAAAGGATATCGTCGTCTCGATCTTTAATTTCTTTCAGGATATTTTCTTTTTCGCCTGAGATCTTGGACGTGATGTTCGTGTCCCTCACAACGCCTTTGGAGCCTTGCCTACTTCTCGTTGGCTTTAGGCATTGCGGCGTGTATGACATGAATTATTTACGTAACCATTACTTTCTCCTTGGAAGAGTCTGACTAGTTCGATGCTGTTGGGGCCTGTTGTTGCCCTTGATTAGCAATGAACCTTCTGAGGTTAACCCGACTTCAACTAGTCCCTCTAGAAACTGTTTAAGCGTCTTTCACTTTTCTGTGATATGGCCATGATTTTTTTGGTAACTGCATCCCTCTCTATTTGGTTCCCATTTCACAGGTTCTCCCCTCAAATCGGGTGGTCATTTCCAAAAGACTCTTGTTTTATTGGCCAAATCATTTTGAAGATCAGGGTGTTGCATACATTCTGATTGCTCTGTACACCTGTGGTCCAGGTGACTTTTGCTCCTTCCTGGTATAAGCCACTTCGGCCACTTCCTTTCTTGGGCTCTTTGGTCATGGTTCAGCCTCATTGACCACGTTACTCATGCGTTCTCAGCTAGAAGGTCAAACTGCATCTCTTTGCATTTCATCCTCTAGCTTTGTGTACTTCTCTACCTCGGCCATTAACTCTGATATGGTGCTTGGGGTGTTTATAGTCAGGGATTCTGGCAAATGGTCTCGGGATGACAGTCCTAATCTAAACGACTCAACCGCACATGACTCTATGCAGTCCCCAATTTCATTATACGTAGCCCAATATTTGTTCACATATTCCATCAGGCCTTCATCAGACCCTTTCCTCATGGCCAAGAAGGTGTTGATGTATTTTTTCTGGGCTCAGTTCGCGCCGAACCTTTTGACGAACTGATCGACCAGCTGCCCCTAGTTGTTAATGGATCATGAGGGAAGTGCATGAAACCAATTTAAATGTCGTTTTGCCGAGACTCATGGAGAACACTTTGCAGTATAGGTTGTCTTAGTTTGAGTAGATCATCATGGAATTCATGAATCCCTTGATATGGGACATTGGGTCTATTCGGCCATTGTAAATAGGAAGTTTTGGGTGCACAAACTTTCTCAGTAATGCCTCCATCTCAATTAGAATTGACAATGGTGTGGGCCAATTGTTGCAATTCTCTCTGTGTTTCATCCTCCTCTGGTCGATGCAGACTCAACTACTAGTTCGGCCATTCCCTCATATCGGGAAGTTGAGGGAATGATGGTGCGATTGGAGCTGCCACATTATGATGGTTGTTCGGGATGGCTCCCATCTGTCGATTCCCTTCTCTAGTTCGGTGCTTTATTCACATTGGTTCTCTCGACGTAATGGATCGATTTCTGATCACTCATCACACCCTGAGATGGTAGAACGAGCATGATCCCTATCTTGTCGAAGGCCTCTCTCTCTCTCTCTATTTGGCGCATGTAGTGCCTCATATTGGCAAGCTCCTGATCTTGTCTTTTAATCCGATCTCATTGGCTATCCTCTGTGTCATGGTGAGTTTTGGAGCGAGCCCTATCACAAGTTCAAAATCCACTCCCTCCGTCGTTCTGGGTTTACGTATGAGACCTGTGGCCAGTTCACGATCTTCTTGCTTTTCGCGGTGGATCTTGTCGCCCTCCTACTGGGGCCAAAGGCAATGCTGGTGATGGAGCTTAGGAGACGTAGGTGGTGGTGCCAATAGAGGTGCTGGTGGAGGGACCAAAGGCAGTGCCGGTGCCTATTCTTAGGCCGACCTCCCGCCAGCATTCGCGGTGGGATCCTTGGAACTTCTTTCCTTGGTCCTCTTGATTTGGGGAGAACTAGGGGTTGAGATCTGGACTTTTCCTTCCCATTATTCTCCATCATTAAATCTCGCTTAGTTGTCTATGCCATGAGATACTAGTTTTTCCACAAACAGTGCCCATTGTAGGTGGATTGATTTTCACAATTAGGGAGAAAAGTTAGGAGCTCGCTATCTAGCTGAAGGAATGTTCTCAATGTGTGTGGACTTGTGATTTCTAAAATAATAATCGGTCAAAGAACCCTCCGTCGCTTTGACGGGAAGGCACTTCGATAATCAAGTCAGACAAAGTATCATAAGAATGAATGTAATTAAGCAAATATTTCTTATTAGCTAATGAATTAGTGTGTACCTTTCTCTGTTGACTTGGACCTTTATTTATAAACTTAATCTATCCTAATTCTCTTAGGATACTAACTCCCAATCAAAGTTGGAATGTAATGCTTTCTAATTGGCCACTAATAAAATAACTTTTAACCTGGTCCTTATCAAGTAGTGAACTTCCTCCGTTAGAGTTTCATTCAACTAATATTTCTCATATTAATTGAATTGGTTGTGGATTTCTCATCTATATCTGTTTAGAACCTTATCCCGACTTACTCAAAATTCTATTTTATCTTGGATTCGAAGTTATTTACTGTCCTTCTTGGGACAGTGATATAACAAACCGTACATTCTCAAGTCGGTAATATATCAAACCGCCTCTCCTTAGGTCAACAAATTACCAGTCTGTCTTTCTCAGATTGTTTGATCACTGATCTGGCCTTCTCGGCTTGGATGTAGCAAGAACTGGCTTTCTCAGGTCGGCCATGTCATTACATGATCGGCATATGTGTCTTTGTATCATATTAGTATTTGGCCGAACTAAATGATTTTTTCAAGGAAAAACTTATTATTTCTCATTTAAGTTTTACTTCCGTCGAACTTCATGATGATGCAACACTCTTGGTTAAACAAATAATAGAAAAAAAATCAAGAAGAGATGAACATACCCTGGGGTTGCATTGTGCAGCCTAGGGACGGAGTAGAGAGGTGATAAGACATGCTATAATAATTTCCATATGAAAATTATTGCTTAGAATGTGAGGGGTTTTTTCATATGAAGATTATATATATAGAGTGAGCTTCTAATAAGGGATTCCTTATTTTGCTACTGTGCAGACCTTCTATTTCTTGATCAAATTATGATGATCCAAATTGTTCAATGTATTTAAAACATGTTTTTAAGGGTACCTGAAAAAAATCAGCTCAAAATAATATCAGAAAATGTTTCATCCATTCAATTTTTCATAAAACTATTATTGTCAGCATTTATCAAAAACTGTTTAGATCAAATCCTTCTCGGTATTTTTTAAGCCGATTACTTGCTGGTATCCTTAAAAATATGTTTTAAACACATTAAACAGTTCGGATCATCAAGATTTGGCCAGAAAATAGGAGATCTGCACCGTAGTAAAATAAGAAATAATTTATTAGAAGGGGACTGTATATGTGTGTGTATATACATATATATAGTGAGTTTGTGATGGTTAATTTTTTTTTGGTTTGTGAGAGAGAGAAAGAGAGAGAGAGAGAGAGAGTGTGTGTGTGTGCGCGTGTGTGTGTTGACAAATTATTCAAATTTCGAATGGGGTTGACAATAAAATTAGAGCACTTTTTCCACCTGGTTTAACCCCGATCGGCCTTGAGCAATGCTAAGCACAAAATTACCAACCATTGCCCGTACAAGCAGGTGCGTTCCCATGATCACACCAACCGGTAATTTTCTACTATTTGACTCGTACCGGGAAACCAGTTTTCAGGCAAACGTTTACGCATGTAACAGGGCCATAGACGATCAAATAAAATCTGGGTCTTTAGGAACTGCTCTCAAACTGTTCGACCAAATGCCTTTGCGTGATGTTGTTACATGGAACTTGGTAATTTCCGGGTATCACCGTTATGGACTTCCAAACCAAGCTCTGTGTCTCTATAGCCAAATGATTTCCCATGGGATTAAAGAAAGTGGGTCCACTTTTTCATCTGTTTTGAGTATTTGTAGTGACGCGGGGTTCTGTGATGAAGGAATCCAAGTTCACAGTAGGGTTATCACTTTGGGACTAAGTATGAACTATTACGTTGCCACTTCTCTTGTTGATCTTTATATGCATATGAGTCATGTTGATATTGCTGTGAATTTGTTCAATGAGCTTCCGCATCAAAATTTAGCAGCATGGAATCTGGTTTTACGTGGTTTTTGTGAACTTGGTCGATCGAATCAGTTGTTGGATGCATATTGTGATATGAGATTGGAGGGCGTTGAGCCTAATGGGCTAACTTTGTGTTATTTGCTGCGTGGCTGTGGTAATGTGAGGCTTATGGATGAAGGAAAGCAGCTGCATTGTTGTGCAATCAAGCTTGGATGGTTGGGATCAAATTTATTTGTCGCGAATACTTTGGTGGATTTTTATTCTGCTTGCGGGAGCTTGATTGATGCAAAGAAATCATTTGAAGCGATTCCATCACATGATGTAATTTCTTGGAACTCAATTGTTTCCGTCCATGCTGAAAATAAGTTTCCTCTTGATGCTCTTGAAATATTCACTAGGATGCAGCTATGGGGGAAGAGGCCATCAGTTCGTTCATTTTTGGGTTTCTTGGGTTTATCAAGTGGGACTCATAATCTCATCCTGGGGAGGCAAATTCACTGTTGTGTTATAAAATCGGGTTTCGATTGTGGTAGTGTTCATGTTCAATCTGCTTTGATTGATATGTATGGAAAATGTGGTGAGATCGACAATTCTGTATCGGTATTTGAGAGTGTTCCAGAGAGAAGTCTGGGTTGTTGTAACTCACTACTGACATCTTTATTGCACTGTGGCCTCATAGAAGACGTGGTGGAGATGTTTGGTTTGATGCTTGATGAAGGAATTGGATTTGATGAAGTAAGTCTCTCTACTACACTGAAAGCATTATCAGTGTCTACTTCCGGAAGCTTGGCTAGCTGCACTTTGGTGCACTGTTGCGCAATTAAGTCAGGTTTTGAATCTGAAATTGCAGTCTCAGGATCATTGATTGATGCATATTCCAAATCTGGTCATGTCACACTTTCTCAACAAGTTTTTGAGAAACTTCCTTCACCAAATGTCATTTGCTTCACATCAATCATTAATGGATATGCCCAGAACGGGATGGGAAGAGAATGCCTTCAAATTCTTGACAAAATGATCCAAAGAGGTTTGAAACTTGATAAAGTGACATTCTTGGCTGTTCTTACGGGGTGCAATCACTCGGGGCTCGTTGAAGAAGGGAAAATGGTGTTTGATTCAATGAAATCTAACCACGGTATTGAACCAGAAAGGCAGCATTATTCATGTTTGGTCGATCTTCTTGGTCGTGCAGGTTTATTAGATGAAGCCGAAGAGTTGCTAAAACAAGCACCAGTGAAGGATGACTCTGTTATGTGGAGCTCGCTATTGCGTAGTTGTAGGGTCCACAAAAACGAAACGGTGGGACATAGAGCAGCAAAAATCTTGATGGAGCTTGAACCACAAAATCACGCAGCTTGGTTTCAAGCTTCAAAATTTTATTCTGAAATAGGAGATTTCGACATATCAGTTCAAGTTAGAGAGATTGCAATGGCTAAGAAGATGAGAAAGGAGATTGGTTACAGTTTGATTGAGGTGAAAGAACACATTCACCACTGAATGCATTCAAAAGGCTAAACAGATTAGGCCCATCAGTTAAAAGGTTTTTGCTCTATTTTCTTTTCGAGTTTCAAACTGCTTAACCAGTATGTATGCCTTATACCAATTGCACTGTAGTTTCATGGATATTGTCTGAGTAATAAACCATTAGAATTGGTTCTTCTAAAACTTGCCATGAAGGCTCAGAACCACAGTTTGAAGAGTAAAGCAAAGTCCTCCAAAAATTATTCTTGCACTTGAAGTGTGGGCATGTAGAAACTAGTGCACCTTCATCTACTTTCAAGCCAAGCCATACATGCCCACAAAACCCCCCATTTTCAATACTAATCATCATATATAAATTAATACCCAATTCTTCTCTTTATTTATGTAAAATCAAACAGTCTTACCAAACCACCAGAACTAATAAAAGAATGGACAAAATCCTCTTTATTTCCTTTGTAATAGGTGCTCTTGGAACCGCAGCAACCATTTTATCTGACAACACTGCTGCTTTTGGCGAGTTTGAAAGCTTCGACATAGAAGAAGGAGATGATATTGAACCTCTTGAACTGCCATCCTGGAAGAGTGAACGTGGTAGCAAGGTTCTCGTGAATGTGGATAGTTTTGGAGCAGTGGGAGATGGAGTTTTTGATGATACCCAGGTAATTAGGTTTTGATACTTTCGAAATCTTCATATAAGCTCTGCTTAAAAATGTTAATGCTTTCATTAGTGAACTCCAGAATTCACATAAGAGATGCAATTTGTACGAACTGAATGTGTTTCAGAAACTAAAGTCACCTGATGAAGGCTAATTGGAGCACCATCTTTCCTGTTTGTTGCTCTCAAATTTTTGTTGAATCAAATGTTACGTACATTGAATTTCCCTTCTTCATTTGACTTGTAATTGTCATCAGGCCTTTGTACATGCGTGGCAGCAAGCTTGCGTTACACCAAAATCAGTTTTCTTGGTTCCCATAGGCCGTCAATATCGAGTAAATGCAACAAGATTTCAAGGGCCTTGCGCTGACAAGTTAATTGTTCAGATTGATGGAACAATCGTTGCACCAGATGAACCAAAAAACTGGGATCCAAATTTCCCACGAATTTGGCTTGATTTTTCAAATCTGAATGGAGTCCTTTTCCAGGGGGCTGGAGTTATTGATGGCTCAGGCAGCAAATGGTGGGCAGCATCTTGCAAAAAGAACATTTCTAATGTAATTTTCACAATATACTGGTACTTGACTTTGATCGACAATTTTTTTTTGCTCGCTCCTCTGATTTTATTATATTTTTCTTTGTATTCCTTCTGTTTTTTTGGCAGCCTTGCAAAGCAGCACCAACTGTAAGGATCTTATTTGCTTTGTTAGACTTTATAGCATAACTGAAGCTGGGTTGCAAAAGTGCACACCAAGTAAAATCAACCATTGGTAGTTCTTGTTTTATCTCCTACTGGGAACTAATATGAGAAGAGTTACATTGCAGGCATTAACTATAGATTCAAGCTCAGCTGTAAAGGTGAAAGGCCTTACTATTCGAAACAGCCAACAGATGCATTTCGTGGTTTCCAGATCTGAATCTGTGCGCTTGTCTGATATACAAATTTCTGCTCCAGGAGACAGTCCAAACACAGATGGAATCCATGTTACTGGATCGACAAATGTAGTTCTTCAGAACTGTAAAATTGAAACAGGTTCTAAAATCCCACCCTTTATTTTCTCATGGCTTGTGTGGAAAATACGAAAGGAATAAATCAGCACTCTGTAATTTCCCTTTTTGTGATTGCATATCTGTCAGAAATAGAACATTAAGCAAACCAACTGTGTTTAAATTAGCGAAAACTGCTCTTGAGGTGGAGCAAAGCAGAATAACACGTGCACACAAACAGACTAAAGATATGGCAAATAACTGTACAAATTATACACACCACCACATGCATGCTTGAGTTTCTAAAAGCAGAACTCGTCTACGTCATACCGAATGGATATTTGATGGTATCATATGTTGCTGACAAGTAGTATCACGTTGTGGTTACCCATCTGCTGTTTAGGGGACGATTGCATCTCAATTGTTAATGGTAGCTCAAGTGTCAAGATGAAGAGGATCTATTGTGGACCCGGACATGGAATTAGGTATATATAATCAAAACCTTACTATTTTATCTACTACAAAATTACAGTAATGGAAACTCAGAAATGTACATCAAAGAGATTGTCACCCAGAAATCATGTGAAAAGGTTTAGAATTGATAGCTTCCAGGGTTTCAAACGTCTTAACTGCTCAATTATTTTGTAACATAATTCATGTGAACCAGCATAGGGAGCTTAGGGAAGGACAACTCCACAGGCATAGTCACGAAGGTGGTTTTGGATACAGCATTCCTCAGGGAGACCACCAATGGCCTCAGGATTAAGACTTGGCAGGTAGTTCGTGCATTTCATTACAAGAATTATCGTATGGTTATGAAATTACAGATATTTTTGTCAGTTTTTCACGCTTTGGGTTGGGTGGGAATTTGGTAGCTGGTACCTGGTAGAGAATTTAAGTCTAAACCTTCTCTGAGCTCTTCATGTAATTTCCATGCCATGTACTGTTGTGGTTGAGTTAATACATTCAACTTAGAGCATTTTTGTCATAATAGATCATTTTCAAGACACAACCTCCAAGGGTTGGCCACCTGGTAACAAGGGACCTCAAGAATTGTTGTGGTTTAACTCTCACCGGCATCCTATTGACCCGTTGTTAGGCAAGTCCATACGAGATTTTCTCCAGACCCTAAATAGGCCCCTCGTAAGTAGACAGTAAAATTGGTCTCCCAAATTAGTCGGTCTATTGGCCAAACACTGAGTAATAAAAAACAGTCCCTTCTGACAACTCGTTCACAAAGTAACACGTACTTATCCTAGTATCCTAACCATTACCTTATCGGCCATGATAAATGTACCTTTCTTTCTGGCTGTCTGGTGTAGGGAGGATCTGGATATGTCCGTTCCATACGTTACCAGAATGTGATGATGGAAGATGTTTCAAATCCCATTATCATTGACCAATTCTACTGTGATTCCCCAACTGCATGTCAGAACCAGGTAAAAAAAACTGTCCACTTTCAACCTCCTCAAAGAAAAAATAAATAAAAGCCTTTTAACATTGGTATATTTCTCTTGTTTTAGACATCAGCTGTGGAAATAAGTCAAATCATGTACCGAAACATTAGTGGGACTTCGAAGAGCGGAAGGGCCATGAAATTTGCATGCAGCGACACAGTTCCATGCAAACATATAGTCCTCAACAACATCAACCTAGAGAAGAAAGATGGCACTGTTGAGACCTACTGCAACTCTGCTACCGGGTTTGGGTATGGATACGTTCAGCCTTCTGCAGAATGCCTCACTTCTTCGGACAAGGACTTCATTATTGAACAGACCCAAGAGGTTGATGCTGAAAAAAACAGGAGGGAGGATCTCATTCATACTGAGCTCTGACTTGTAAGTTGTAATACTAGATGGCTTTAATTGAGCTGTAAACTTTATTGGCATACTATAATTTGACTGAAGAGGACTGGAGTTCTGACTTGGGTTCTGAGGGTTCAAGTCAAATTTCAAGGTGATAACATGCCATATATGTTTTGATGCTGGAATTGCAAATTTGCAATCTACCAAGTTCAGGAGGATGATGTCCAGTCATTATACATCCTACATTATACTGTTGAAATAGTTATTAATGATCAACGATTTCTATACTTCTTAACTGTATTTGGGATGGATATGATCTTCTCTTTGTAGAATTATGTAGCCAAACTTCCTAATAACCTTGTAGCAAAACTGTACTTGGTTGTAATTCCATATTTCTGGTACTATGAAGTCGACACAGAACCCATTAAAATAAGTCTTCTGTTGTGCAAGTTTTTATTTCGGAAAAATATTAAAAATTCATCGTTGAGTAAAAATTATTTTTTTATTTTTTATTTTTTTAAGTGTTCTATGATATATAAGTTGAAGAAAAAAAAAACGTTAGCAGTCCAAGAAGAAAAGAAAATGTGATTTTTTTTGAAATATTTTTTATCTTTATTTATTTTTTTAATTTTATTAGCTTTGCATCAAACATTTAAAATTATTGATTCGACTCTTAATTTATTCAAAAATATTCACATTCATCACATGTCCTAATGCGCCCAATTTTGAGAAAAAAATTACTGACACCGCTCATTTGAATTCTTTTTGGTCGGACTTTCCGAATTTTATTCTAAAAAAATACTAAAAATTTACCGTTGACTTCAAAAATTATTTCAGAATTAAGTGTGAACTTGAAATATTTTGATAAAGGGTTATTGAATTATAGTAAGCTATTTGTTAATTTATATTTT
>JABCMJ010011091.1:0-17126 GCA_014822125.1 Arbutus unedo | reverse complement strand
TAATTGCGGGGGATATAATAAATGGTTATTACACTTATTAAAGAGATGGCAGGGCTTTGTTTGTTGTTGTGTGGCTACAATGCTTTACCTTTGTTCATCCATTGCTTAATCCACTCTTGATGTGCTTCCTAAAGTCAGTGGATCAAAGAAATAGAATACTTTCCTCTTAAGGGAGATTGTGATGGGGGATTTAAAATTGTAATCAAGATGCACGCATTGACTTGCATCACTTAGGATAGGTTTTACAAAGAGGGCAGTCTATACCTCAAGAAGCTATCCAGGTTCCAGACGTTATTTTGCACGAATTGCCCACTGTGCTTTATTGTATTATGGGCCGCTCATTTTTATTCCCAATTCGAAGAGGAGGCAGTCACTGAGTTAAGGACTAGATAGTTGGTTTTTATAGAATATTTGCCCAACCCAGAAGGGTCTGTCGCTGGATATAGATATGTCCTCTGCTGCTTTTGTTGAGACTCTGCTTGACTTCATAACTCAGCTTTGTTTTCTTCGATTACCAAGCTTTTTGCAAATAATCAAATATATTAGATATGCAACTCATGTTCTTGATGGGACCAAGATTATCTCTCTTCTACAACTTGATCATGCGACTTTCAAGTTATTTGACAATGTTATTATCTTGAGCACAAGAAAAATTGTATATCAGAGGCCCTGCGAGGCTGCCTTTTTATTCTTGGCACATATTGGATTTCGGTCTTCAGATGAAGAACATCTGGCGAGTTTCTTAAGACGAGATAGATTGTTTATTGAGGGCCCTACGAGGCTCTCTTCAAATCTTTACACATACAGGGTTCTGGTCTCTAGATGGAGAACATCTGGTGGATTTCTTGAGCAACAAATAGATTGTATATTGAGGCACTATGAGGCTGTCCTTAGATCTTTACTTATATGGGGTTCCGGTCTCCAGATGGAGAACATCTGGCGGATTTCTTCAGATAAGATAAATTATTTATTGAGAGCCCTACGAGGCTGCCTTCAAATCTTTGCAAATATGGGGTTTCGATCTTCAAATAAAGAATATCTGGCAGATTTCTTACGAAAAGTTCTATTTAGAAAAATCATAATATTTGTTGTCCAACAAATATGATTATCAAGAGTGATTATTGTATTTCAAAGACTTCAAATCTTTCGAATATTCTTCTTGGATAAAGGGTTACATTACAATTATTTTTTGACATTCTTCTTCTGATTGAGGCTAAGATAAAGAAGGGACGATGGTCCCAAATAGTAGTATAAGAAGTTTTTATCAAGTCAAGACTTCACTTTTCTACCAGGGGCAAGGGTCTCCTAGCCGAGATAAAACAAAACGGGATGAGAAGTCCCGAAACCAAGCAGTGGGATGAGAAGTTTCGAAACCAAGCGGCGTGGGACAAGAAGTCCCAAAATCAAATAGAAAGTGAGAGAATCCTGAACAAGGGTGAGAAGCCCCAAATCTAAGGGACGAGAAATCCCAAGAAATGAGGAGAACTCCGAGCAAGGGCGAGAAGCTCCGAATCTATGGGACAAGAAATCCCAAGAAAAGAGGAGAACTCCAAGCAAGGGGCGAGAAGCCCCGACCATGGGACGAGAAATCCCAAGAAAGGGAGAGAATCTCGAACAAGAGCGAGAAGCTCTGAATCTATGGGACGAGAAATTTCAAGAAAAGAGGAAAACTCCGATCAAGGGCGAGAAGCCCCGACCATGGGACAAGAAATCCCAAGAAAGAGAGAGAATCCCGAACAAGGGCGAGAAGCCTCGAATCTATGGGACGAGAAATCCCAAAAAAAGAGGAGAACTCCGAGCAAGGGCGAGAAGCCCCGAATCTATGGGATGGGAAATTCCAAAAGATGGGGAGATCCTTGAACAAGGAGATCCCCGAACAAGGACGAGAAGTTCCGACTACATGGGATGAGAAATCTCAAGAAATGGGGAGAACCCTGAATATGGGCGAGAAGCCTACATGGGTTGAGAAATTCCAAGAAAGAGTTCTTTGATCCTAAGAATTGAACTTGAGAAAAAAATTTCAAGAAATTGTCTAAAGTATCTAGTCACTTGGCAAAAGTACACTTGCTCAGAAGCAAGGCAAAAAAAGAAAGGATAGTGTTAAACTTCGAGCACTTATGTATTGGTGGGATTCGGCAGCTTGACTTGTTCATCCCCAACCTCAGCGTTCTAATTAGAATCTATTTCGGCATCATAGTAAGTCATTATTTCAGTATCGAGAAGAAAGTGAGTCTAGAACTCCGTTCGAAGGAGCACAAAGATTCAAGAATGGCGATTATAATAATATAAATAAACGAATAGAGGATATTCGTCCGAACAAATAATGTCTAACCAATGGGTGCGGATAACAAGTAGAAAGAGGTAAACTTTGGCTATTTCATTAGCTCGGCAAGGAGCAAACAAAGCTGGGGGCAAGAAGCATTCCTAGTCAGAAAATAAATCATGAGAAGAAAAGTATCCAAAAACAGAAGAAGATATCAATCCGAGAAGAAAATATCTGCAAACACATGGCTGCATAGCTTTGCCTGTCCCTTCAGCTCGACGGGAAGTAGACGAAGCAACTAGAATTTTTACTAGTTCCATCGGAGAATTTTACGAAGCAACTAGAATTTATTAGCTAATAAAGAATATTAGCTCCATCTCCTTTAATACACAAGGAGAATTTTTACTAGTTTGGTAAAAATGATAGAATTTCTACGCCCGTCTACTTCCCGCCGAGCTGAAGGGACAGACAAAGCTATGCAACCACGTGTTTGCATATATTTTCTTCTCGGATTAACACATAAATTTATTAGCTAATAGAGAATATTAGTTCCATCTCATTTCTCCTTGTGAACTTTGTCTGATTTAACCATCAGAGTGCTTTCCCACCACGGCGGCGAAGGGTCCTCTAATGGTTTATTGTTTTGCAGATCACAGGTCCACCCAAATTAAGAGCATTGTTTCTGCTGGATAGTGAGCTCTTGGTTTTCCGTCCTGATTGAGAAAATCTACCCATCTATACCCACTAATTTTCATGAAGAATTGGTAAGAGAGAGAAAAAAAATCAATCTGAAACATAACAACCAAGCGTGGAGACAATTTAAGAATTTTAATGACCCCATTGCTCCAAGTCGGTAAGGATAAATCGTGTTCTGATTTTAATTCTTGATATTGTGATCTATTTAATTTTGTTTTCGGAAAGGTTGTAGAACTAGCTACATCACTATAAAATTGTAGCCAGTTACAAGGTGGTAAATGAGGGCAAAAATTAGAAAAATAAAAATAAATGCGTGAAGAAGAGCCTTTCACCAAAACGAGGGATTCCTACTTTACTGATAAAAGTGGAAGTCAATATTTCGACATTTCCTGTCGGATCTAATTTCTATTTTTGGCTCAGTTCTATACCTACTTTTTTATCTTTTCCTTTTATAGAATTTTTTAAATTCTTCTTATTTTACAAGAATATAAAAAGGATTTGAGAAACAACTTTTCGAGCTATAAGCACTAGGCTTTGTTCCTTTCTTCTACTACCAGCAACCAAGGGGCAATAATTTACGGAAAAATCTAAGGACACAGATGTTTTAAACACATTCAAATACAGATGTATTTGGAATCGTTAAATACACGTGAGGTTCATAAATTACTGAGGACCCCACGTGCATCCAACGGTTCCAGACACATCTGTGTCTGAATATGTTCAAAATATTTGTGTTCCTTTTTATCTCTAGAAAGTTAGGAAAAGACTGAGGCTTGGTTCCGTCCATGCTTCATCAATCGAAAGAGTTAGCCTCATTTTTTGTATTTGAATTGGGGCTATCTTCTGATCACTCAAAACATTTTGGCTACTGTGCGTAGATCCAATATTTGTATGACTACCGGAGGTTTTGGAGGGTGGATACATACCGATGATCCACAAGCACAAGAAGCAGATTGGAGCTAGAGTAAGACAGTTTATACCATATTCGTAGATAACCTACTGAAAAATATTAGTCAATCCTGGTTTAGGGAGACATTCAATAATTATGGGGTGGTAAGAGATGTGTTTATTCTTGAAAAACGCGGCAGGCCATAGGAACAAGATTTGGCTTCATTTGATATGACTGCCATGTTCCGGCGGATGTTGACGCAACTAGAGCTAAGGTGGAGATTTAGAGATGAAATATGAATTGGAAATGAGTTCATACAGAGAAAAAACGGCATATGAATTAAGAAATTCAACAAAAATAACGGTAGTAGGACCACCTTCACCTTTTTATTTCAATAGGAAAAAGAAATTCATTAATCTTTATAACTGATCGAGTACGAAGATTAAATCACTACAACAAAATTGGTAGGGAGGAAAGGTAGCTAGGGTGGGTGTGAAAAGGAGTTGTGGAGATTTAGAGATGAAATATGAATTGGAAATGAGTTTATACAGAGAAAAAACGGCGTGTGGAGAAGTTCAACAAAAACAATGGTAGTAGAACCACCTTCACCTTTTTATTTCAATAGGAAAAAGAAACTAATTAATTTTTATAAACGAGTACGAAGATTAAAGCACTAAAACAAAATTGGTCTATAACAACGAAATAATTTCGCCACAAAAATAACATTTTTGTCACTAACGCATTAGGGTAACAAAATTTTTCATCGTGAACTTTTGTCTCCTATAGTTTCACTCAAAAAGGTCTTGTCAGGGAAAAATAAATTCCTCGCCTAAAATATTCTATTGAAGACAAAATACTTTGTTGCCAAAAGATACATATTTAACAAGGAATTTTTTTCGTTGGCAATATCGGGTTTTAGAGATGAAAGATTTCATCATTAGCTGTAGTCATTTCGTGTGGAATTTATTTTCGTCAATGGTAATTAGATTTGACAACAACTTTTTTCCTCACTAAATTGATTTGAAATGCAAAATAAATAGCCCAAAATGACATAATCATCCCCTCCCAAGTTTCGAAACCTATGACCTTCACCCTCTCTAACAATTGCACCAAATTTGGCGACGAAATTGTTTTTCGTCATGAAAGGTACCTATTTGACAACGAAATATATATTTCATCACTAAATTAGTATCTTTGGCAACAAAACATATAATTTCGTTAGTGATAAAATTATATTTTTTGTTTTCAAATATGTCTTTTGGCAACAAAAAAAATTTTCCTTTCCAAATGTATCCATGTGGCGACGAATTATATTTTTGTTTCCAAATAGATACTTTCGGCCACGAAAATACTATTTCGTCACCAAATAAGTACCTTTAGCGAGGAAAAATATGTTTCATTGCTAAAAGTATCTACTTGGAGACGAAAAATATAATTCGTCGCTAACGAAGTACATTTGGTGTGAAAAATAAGTTCCTTGCAATTGTTTCAAAAAAAGGCGACAATATTTTTTCATTGCCATATGTACCTATTTAGTGACGAAATTAAATTTTGTCATTCAATTTCGTCGCCATAGATAATTTTTGTTGTAGTGAAAGGACTGCGCACCATCTTAACCTTGGAAGCAATCATCCACCGTTAGATGTCAGGAATGTAAACGAGACGTCGAGACCCATATGACACAACACCGCAATCCCTCTGATGAACTTTGTTAAATGTTGACTTCCAACAAAAAGAATGTGCTTTAGAATTCCCAGCATCCTCATTCCACCCTTTGAATTTTCATCACCCATAGTACTGTCTTTGTAACACTTTACGATTAGTCACCCACGTGTTTGTTACTTTAACTATAACATTCTAAACTTCTCGATGAGCCACCACCCGATTGGTTTGTCTATATATTTGAAACTATGTTAAGTAAAATAGTGTCTTCTGTCGTTGGTCTTTAGTGTTTGTAAGAGATGTCTCAAATTATATATGTTCCTTTTATTTTTTCTTTCTTTCTGCTTTTGCTTTTCTTTTCCTCATTTTCCACACTCTTTGGAGAAATGTTGGAATGATTAAATGACAAAGTCACTTTATAATCTGGGGTGAAGGTTTGTTGGGGCCAATGGAAGCCCCAACACCCCCAGATTTGTATATTATCAAACAAAAAATTGTATATATTCAAATAGTTAGGACACAAATACAATTTTATTCTCTTTAATTATAATAAAGACAGTTTAATTTTTAATTTAGATAATATTACCTTAATCTTTAATTATTTATCCTAATTATTTTATAATATATTACCAAGTGTATTCTAAATGAAAAGGACAGAACAATTTACCTATTATATATATTATACATGGAAGAAAAAAATATTATGTAATATTGAATTAAATGCATTATTGTTGATAAAAATATATGTTTGTAAGTTCGACCCATTTTGGATTAAAAAAAAAACTCGACTCCCCTATTCAACGTATGTAACAGATGAGCATGTCATGTTTGTTTAAACTTACCATGTCAGTCCACGACTTTTTGTCAATATTTTTTTGTATATATGTGTCATTTTAGTGCAACTTTTATTTTTTGCTCACGAGACAAAGTTGATTTAAATAAGTTAAAAGGCCAATAAAAACATAAGTATTTTGGTTTCTACCATTTGCCATGTTTACGAGACAAAGTTCGATTATTTTATAACTCAATTCAGTTAAGTTTATGAATGCTATTTGAATTTATTTAGAGAAAAAAATTAAGAAAATCACTCATTCACCACTAGTGATGAAGGTTTCCTTGAAAAGTGAAAGATTAAAAAAAAAATTTCAAAAATCAAATAGAATTGGTCTTATACATACGTGAGGAAGGTAATCAGAAGACGAATTTTTCTTTCTTTTATCACTTAGGAACCGTGTGAGATGAAAGTCTCATACACAATTTTGAGTGAGAGAAAGAAGTGAGGAATCTCATTTTATTTTTCATCAAACGAATGACATATTTTTCTGAAAATCCTAGCTGTTCGTAGCAATATATTGAGAAGTCTCATTGCCATTACTCTAATAATTATGAAATGTATGCTTGCACATTCGTCCATAAGTCAAATCAAATATGTAGTTATTGGCACAATTGTTGAAGACTTAAATGATGGATATGCAAAGTATGATAACTTACGTGTTGTTCTATGTCTCTATGAATATAGGAATTTTTGCTTGTATTGTATTATTTTGTCTCGTACTAAAACTAAAAACATTTGAAATTATGCATGATTATACACAACATATCCTTTTTTGTCTCTCTCTCTCTAGCCCCATGTCTCTTATCCTAGGAGTAGTTCCTCCAAGGGATCAACCTCTTTGAGCAAAGAATCCTATTTAACTGATTTATTAACTATATTATTTGGACTGAAATTAAAAAAGTTTCTTCTTTGAAAATCCAAGAAATTTCAAGGCCCGTACAATACTTTGTAATACCATTTCATTATTTTTATTGGCATAGACACAAATCATCTAGTACAATAAAAATGATGCATCAAGAATAATCAGCTTATATAACTCAACTGGTAGAGCAGATGACTGAAAATCATTGCGTGGACAGTTCAAATCTAATTTCCAATACATGATTAATTTATATGAGGAACAATTTGACAAATGAATTGATAGACATCAACTTACCTATTTATTAATAGTCTAGATTTCTATTATGAATATAATACTCGCTTTTATCCATCTAGGTACTTAGAGTAATACCACATCTATTTTATCTTATCTATTTTATAAATTGGTAAAGAATATATATATTCTAGAAAGTTATGTAAAAAATTTAGACTGTATTTTTTTTCTTTTTTTATTAATTTATTTGTATTTTTGTTCATATTCTATTTTGTCATTTCTTCCCACATGAATTTCTAGAATCCATCCATCCATCCAAGTGATGTGCACAACACAAAGTTCATGATGCAAAACTTGTTTGGTTCATCCTATATAACTTGGCTCATCCGAAATATGTATCTTCCAAATTTGACTTTGTTTTTAGCCCACTCATACCCTAATATGAATGACGCAAAAGCACTCAATCAGTGAGCTATTACACACTCTTTTAAGGGTGGCTAGCTGCTTCTTGCCAAATCTCATGGTTGTCTCTACACTCTTACCTCCTTTATCACTGAGCAGTCGTTAAAGGGCCTTAGCAGGTGATCCGGGACTGTTTCCTTCTCTACGATAAAGTTTATCTCTCATCAATTCACTGGCCGACCTTGACTCCTATTATTTGGAGGTCATGTCTAGCATTCAGAGTTTGTCTCAATTTGGTACCGCTCTCACAGTCCGCGCCGGAATAGTGTTTTATCCTAAGATGTCCAGTCAACTGCTGCACCTCAACGTATTTCAAGGAGAATCAGCTAGCTCTGGGTTCTAGCTGCATTTCAACCCTAATCACAACTCATCCGTTGAGAAGATTAGTTGGTTCGGATCTATATTTAGTTTTATCCAAGCTTCATTATGGTCATAGATAGATCACGCAAATTCAGATCCATAAACTATTACAATTGCCCTATGAAGTACATCTAAAGGTTAAGCCATGGGGTTGGCTTGGTGGTCAATATTTGAGATTTGTTCTCTCTAAAGATATTGAGTTTGAAATTTTCTGGGTGTTATAACCTCATATGAGGCTAGTTCATATGAGATTTTACTTTAGCTTTAACTGGAATCACTGCAAATCGGCAGTGGAATTGGTCTTCCAAAAATTAGTTGATGTGCGTATAATCTAACCAAACACTCTGAGTTATAAAAAAAAAAGAAGTAAATCTAAAGGCTTGATCAAACTGAGGAAACGCGTAGAACTTTCCACATGGAAGACAATGAAAAAAGAAGGAATCATTGAGAAATGAAACCAAACCGCGGCAACATTTATTCAAATTCTTTCTAGGAAATAAAAACTAGTTGCTTGACATAAGGGAAGTGGATTCGATCGAGAATCAAGCTTGTTTCCCTTTACTAAGAAAATTTGGATTCCTGAACGAGAAGAAGAAGAGCCAGAACAAATAGTCCAACTGGGCTAGCTTTAACTTACTATTTTCAATAATCAAAAAGTCGAAAGAAAAACTTGCCTTGTGTGAGAATTAAGCACATCCGCGTACGTAAAGTCACCAGCAAAAGTTTCCACAACCAAATTGCGAATCCACCGGCCTTCCAAAGTGGAGAAAATAATTAAGCAAGAGATGAGATGCTTGTGTACGTACAAAGCTAAATGCCCATTGGGCAGTAAAAGTATCAGAATTTGATTTAGAATTTTTTTTCGATTTTTAAAGCCACTTTTCTTTTTATCAAGTTACTGGTGAATATGCGTCAATAACAGCACTGAAAAAAAAAAAAGCAAAAAAATAAAACAACAAAGTGTCGATCGGATTGCTTACAAATGAAGCACGAATAATTTTCGAATCAGAGCTTCTTTTGGACGTGGATGTGAACGTAAAATTATACAAGGGATATATATACTATAAGCCATTATCTCCATCGATCTAGACATTCCTTCAAGTGCGAAATTTCCCGGAAAATACACAGATGGGACCTGATTGAAACAATAATTTATTGTATCATAAGAACAAATAGGGAGGTAGCACATGCAGTTGATTATTTATCATATAGGACATATAATATAATGTCATGGTGTGCAGGGAAAGCAAACTCTTCAATTAGAGCCCTAAAATCTTCAATTAGAGCCCTAAAAAATTGAAAAGTTTGTGGATTTTGTAAATAAATAGAAAACATTTAAGAAATTGTATACTCAAATAGATTTCCATGAATAATATTTTTTTTACACCATTATCAAAACCGAAAGTTCTGAAATGTAGACAAAGAAAACTGTAGTAGAACTTTACTTTTAAATAGGCCTAGACTTCTTAGTTATTACAATATTATCACAAAACTTATTTGGGTACCTAGGAAATTGGGCCTATTTTATACAAAAACAAACCTAAAATTAAAAAATATACTACATAGGCCCAAATGTTTGGGGAGCCTTATTTTAGAGTTTTTTTTAGGGACCCAAAGCGCTAGCTTCCTCGACTTATGCTCAGAGCCGGCTCTAGTTAGGTCAGAAATAACTTGTAAATAAATATTATTTTATTATAATATTGTTAGTTTTGTCCGCCACTTTTTACGAAAACTGTCCATTGTATAAAATCAAATGTTATTTTCTTTATGGGAAAAAACAATATTATATTAATTGGAAAAGGAAGGAACCTTAAAATAAATTCAAATGGTATATCATCATATTATTTTCCGATAAAAAAAAAAATCACACATGGGTTGTAATTTTGACGGACCTAGTGACTGTGTGGAAGTTCGCCAGGGTGGTCAAGTACTCCCCCCGAAGAAATTTTTGGTTTAGAAAAACAATGAAGTTGCAATTTTGAATATCGTTGACAAGTAAATATAATAGAAGTAGGCCCAACTGCAAACGTGCATGCGCTACATTTCTATATGAAACAACACTCTGTCATGGAAATGATCAAGCACCGGTATCCCCAGTATTGCACCAATTAAAATTGTATTTAACATACTCTAGCTTCGTTCACCTTCGTCAAAGGTGAGTGTTCGTACTTTGATGATCAGGATCTTTAATTTTATTCGAATTCATTTGTAAGAGAGATTGCAGCTGGGAAATTCCGAATGCGTAGAAAACTGGAGCGTGCACTTGATGCTGATGGTTACCCACTCACCACCCTTCACGGCATAACTACGCCAACAAAGTAACATGGGCCTGCTATGGTCCATGCATGATGCAGACTTAGTTGATTCGGACCGGTTCTCAGGTAAGCCCCGCAACTTTTCGGACACGGTCAACCTCCCGGTGTAGGGTAACAATTTTTTTTTTTATAAATATAGAAAAAAACAATAGAAATCTGATGAAAACAATTATTATTAATACTAAGTGGATAACTAAACCGAGATTGGACTTGAATAACTCAAATATCAGGACCAACACTGGCTAAGATGGTCACACAGTCTTGCACGCGGCTCTTGTTGGGATAAAGACCCCCCCGAAAGTTTCTACCATTCCCGTCCGGACGGACGCCCGAGCTTCTGTTTTTTCCTTCCGGACGTCGGCGGTTCTGGAATTTCCATCCGGACGCATTTGGGTTCCATCCAGACGCCCGCGACAGGTTTCGACTACTGGAATTTTCGTCCGACAGTGGTAAAGTCCGTCCAGATGTGCGCCGCCTTGAGAAACACGTTTTGTTGCCTAATTCTAATTCTTATTGTATTAGGATTAAGGAAGGTTTTGGAAGGTTTTCTAACTATTATGCTAATGCTTTGAGAGAGAGAGAGAGACAAAAGAAAACACAGATCTTAGAGAGATTTGTGAGAAAATTTATACTCTCTATTCGATTCATAATGGACTGGTGTGACTCCTGTAGTTTTTTCTCGCGTTGAGGTTTTTTACGTATATCTTGTGTCTCGTTCTTTTCTTTCTATTTGTCTATTACACGCGTTTGTTTGTTTCGTTTGGTGATTCATGGTTCCCAAGATCCGTAAGGGGCATTGTGGGCTTGAACGTTGTTCATTCGATTTCTCAACAACTGATATCAGAGCAACGATTGCGGTAGATTTTGTTCAACAAATTAGTGTTTAATCTTGTTTGGCCAACTTAGGGTTTCAGTGGGAGCTATGGATTTTGAAGAAGGCAAATAGAGGATCGAAAAATTTGACGGGTTAGACTTTGCGTACTGGAAGATGCAGATAAAGGACTAGCTGTATCAGAAGGATCTTTACCGGCAGTTACTGGGCAAAGAAAAAGGAAAGAAGAATACAAAAGAGTCCAATAAAAATTAGGACGTTCTTGACAGAAAGGCGTTAGGAGTTATTTGCTTGCCCTTATTAAAGGCAGTCACCACAACATATTGAAAGAGAAGACGACAGAGGATCTTATAGAAGCATTGAAGAAGATGTACAAGCAACCGTCTGCTGCGAATAAGGTACATCTTATGAAAAAAACTTTTTAACCTGTCTATGGTAGAAGGAATTTCTTTTATGTCACATCTTAGTGCGTTCAATATGATTATTGATCAATTTACCTCTGTGGATATCATGTGTTCAAGCGTTGTGGATTCCATCACAGTTGCCAGAGAGCTGGTAGGGTACGATTACTGTAGTCAGTAATTCGGATGAGAAAGAAAAGTTAAAACTAAGTGAGGTTGTGAGTTTGATTCTGATCGAGGAGGTTAGAAAGCATTCGATCGAAAGTTTAGGTTCAGGTACTTCAGGTTCAGCCCTAAGCTTCGAGCAACAAAGGAGCAAAAGTCAGAATAAGGATGCTCAGAATCAGGGTCAGAATCAGAATAGAAACAGGTCAAAGTCAAAGGGCAAGAGCAATCAAGGTAAATATCAGGTTTAGGCCATTAAAGGTGAATGTTAGAATTGTGGCCAGACGGGCCACATGTCACAAACTTGCAAAACACCGAAGAAGGACAAGGGTGAGCAAGAGGCTCATGTGTTGTATGATGCACTTGTTCTTACTAGGAATAGCAATTTCGAGTCATGGGTGATTAATTCGGGTGCCTCACTCCACGCTACTGCTAACAAGGAGATTCTTCAGAATTATGTAGCAGTGGACTTTAGGAAAGTATACTTGGGCAACGACAAGTCATGTAGTATTGTGAGAAAGAATGATATTCAGATTGTGGCATAGGGGTCCAAATGGTGTCTGAAAGATGTCAGGCACGTTCTGAATCAGAAAAGAAATCTTGTTTTGGTTGGACAGCTTGCAGCAGCAGGCTATACTTATACGTTCACAGGGGAAGCGTGAAGAGTCTCCAACGGTACCATGGTTGTAGCTAAAGGCAAGAAAGTTGGTACACTTTACTTGACCTCACATGTAAGCGACACACCCGCAGTTGCAGATGGCGAGAAGAGTTCAGATCTGTGGCACAATAGATTAAAGCATATGAGCGAGAAAGATATGAAGGTTTTGCAGCCAAAAGGGAAGCTACCAGATTTTGAGTCAGTGGATATTGACTTCTGCGAGGACTGTATCTTCGGAAAACAAAAATAGATGAGTTTTCAGAAAGGCGACAGACTCCCTAGGGCTCAAAAGCTAGAGCTTGCCTTCTCATGGCGGTTCGTATTACTACGTTACCTTTGTCGACGATCACTCGAGGAAGGTATGGACATACTTCAAGAAGCACAAGTCAGATGTGTTCGAAGTCTTCATGAAGTGGAAGGCCACAGTAGAGATTGAAACAGATTTGAAGGTGAAAAGGTTGAGGTTCGACAATGACAGAGAATATGAGTTGATGGAGTTTAAGAAAGCCTACGCTCTGAATGAGATTCGTTTAGAGAAGACACCACCAAGGACTCCACAGCTCAATCAGATCGCAGAAAAGATGAACTAGACTTTAATAGAGCGTGCTAAGAGCATGCAGATACACGCGAGGTTGTCTAAACAGTTTTGGGCAAAAGCAGTCAGCACGACAGCATACTTCATCAATTTTGGGCCATTAGTTCCATTGAACTTTGCCATACCAGAGGAGACTTTGAGCAATAAAGAAATTTATCTCATTTACGTGTTTTCAGTTGTGTTTTTGATGTGCATATTAGTGATCATGGCAAGGATAAGCTTGATGTTGAGTCACAGAAGTGCACTTGTATTGAATATGGTAGAGATAAGTTTGGTTATTGTTTTTGGGATGACAAGAACAAGAAGATAATCAGAAACAGAGACGTTGTGTTCAATGAAAATGTGATGCACAAAGATAGGGATAACAAACTGAGCACTTAGAGTACCACTTTGGATGGAGACACATCCGAATACTTTGGATTGAAAAATCTTCTACTTGACAGTGAGGTTGAGCAGAATTCTTGTTAGACATAGGAGACACAACATGTACTCCCTCTCATATCTCAATGTTTATTTTATTATTTCTTTTGGAAAGTGATTTTTCACACTATTTTTAGCTTCATACATTCCCCTTTTTGTCCTTGTGAGACAAAATTACTAAAATGCCCTTTATTATATAATCTAAAAATGATAGAATTATATTCAAAAGCTAAAAATAATTTACTAAAAATAAAAATAAGCCTAAAAAAATGATGTTTTGAGTTCATTTTTTGTGTTTTCTGGATTTTATTTTAGTTTTTAGGCATCATTTTATATTTTTCTAAAATCTCTTGTCGAAACAAATTAATAACCATAAAAAAATAATACAAAATAAAAAATTAATTTTTTCCAAACAAAGACAAAAAAATCAAAGAATAATTTAATAATTACTATAGGCTAAATAAATCCTAAATAATTTAAAAATTTTAATTTTGTGAAATTGTATGAACAAAAAATAGTTGTATGTAATTTTTCTTAGAATCTTTCTTTCATTTAGAATCTGTTTAGCATACAGTAATTATTGAATTATTGCCTAATTATTTTTTTGTCCTTATTTGAACAAATAATAATTTTTTTATTTTGTATTAATTTTTTTTATGATTATTAGTTCATCTCAATTTTAGAAAACTATAAATAAATGATATCCAAAAATAAAAAAATTCAAAAAAAAACAAAAAATACGCTCAAAACAGCATTTTTTTAGAATCGTTTTTATTTTCAGTGAACTTTTTTAACTTTTGAACATAATTCTATACTTTTAATTAATTGTAAAGATAATAATAATTTAAACGCAAGAGAAATAAAACTTACATAATAAAAAAAATATTTTAATAACTTTATACAATAAGGATAAAAAATGCATGAGTAAAAAAACATTTTGCGAAAATAAATTTCTTTCTTTTAACAAACTTACAATTATGCCCAATTTGGCCTAACTCGATTATTTATAATCGAATTTTCTCTCTATTCAAATTTTTTTCGCATTTGTTGTTTTGGTCTCAATTTTTTGTGGATTATTAGTCCGTCTCGATGAGACAAATCTAAAAAATATAAAATTATGTCTAAAAGTTAAAAAAAAATCACTAAAGACGACGAATAAGCACAAAAAATTATATTTTTCGATTTTTTTATTTTTTTAACTTTTTTCAAATTTAATTTATTATTTATAATTTTTTTAAAAACTCTCGTAAAAATGAACCAATAATTTATAAAAATTTAATAAAAAATATTTAAAAAATTCAAATAATTAAATCAAGCTAAACGTAATCTTAACCTAGTCTTAGAATAAAAGTGGCCAGGAATCCCCACCGATCCCCACGAGAGTTTGGGGAGCCAAATTTGCTATTAACACAGAAGTGGTCAGAGAATCCCACCAATCACGTGACAAGGTGGGGCTTACCTTTTTGCCTTTGAAATTTCCAACCCCACGGCCCCACCCCCAAAATAGGAAATTAATTTTTTTGAATTTTTTTATTTTATTAATTTTGTATCAAATACTTAAAATTATTAATTCGTCTCTTAAATTATTAAAAAATTATCATATTCATTACACGTTCAAATGCACCCAATTTTAGAAAAAAATATATATCTTACTATAATTCAATAATCTTTTATCAAAATATTTCGAGTTTGTAATTAATCTCGAAATAATTTTTTAACTCAAGACAAATTTTTAGTATTTTTTTGACAACAAAATTTGGAAAGCAAGACCGAAAAGAGTTCGAATGAGCGGTGTCAGTCAATTATTTTTTCTTCAAAGTTAGGCACATTAATACATGTGATTAATGTAAATATTTTTGTAGGGGATGGATTCTACAAGGTGAGAATATTCGAAAGAATATGTTAGAGAGGTTAAGAACAGTGAAATCTGATTTAGCCAAAGAAGAGAAGAAGAAGTAGAAAGGGTCAAGGAGGAGGCAAACACCAGGAGAAAGAGAATGACAGCTCTCTCTAACCCTGAAATGGGCCTAGGAAGGTAGGTGGGGGACAAGTTCTAGAGAATGGACTATGAGAAGGCTGGGAGAAAATCTCTCTCAAGTCTAAAGAGAGTCTCTCTCTCTCTAAAATGCTTTATGTCAATTAGTTTTTCAACCCTTAAAATGACATGAATGGGTTAAGTATATATAGGCACATTAGACCTATATTCTAGGGCCAAGTGTGCCAATGTATACTTGAGATGTGTTGCTTTCCCAAAGTGTCTGACCACAGTGGCCCCACCCCTATTATGACTCGCGATGACGGTAGGTCCCACAACGACCCCCTCCTCCTTTCAAGCCATCGATCCACTAGTCCCGTTTTTTCCATGAGTAGTGTTGGGAGACCACACGTTCGGTCCCTCACTGACTGTTGTCATCTAGCCTTTGAGATCCCCCTCACCCAAGCCCTGCCATCGCAGCTTGGGTAGGCACGCACTAGGATCCAAATTCTGAATCTAGGGCTCTTCCTCGGTCTTCTCTCTGGCCTCTCCTGCGGTGCATCACCTTGGACTCTGGTAGCGCTTGGGTGTCACAGGAGTGTTCCCCCTGCGACCCCGACCTTGACGGCTCTTGTTCTAGCCCAGGCTCGGCCCTACGGCCCCCGACCTCTGCGGCTCTGTGGCTCGAGCTCAGCCCTGCAGCCTGCGACCTCTGTGGCTTGTAGCTTGGGCTCAGCCTCAGCCATGTGGCCCCCGACCTCCGCGGCTTCAGCTCAGGCTCGGCCCCCGACCACCATGGCTTGGGCTCGGCCCCCGACCACCATGGCTTGGGCTCGGCCCTCAACCTCTGCGGCTCAGGCTCGGCCCCGCAGCCCCCGACCTCCGCAACTCTGTGGCTCGGGCTCAGGCTCGAGCTAGGGCTAGGGCTCAGTCCCGCAGCTCTTGACCTCCGTAGCTCTAAGGCTCGGCTCAGCCCCGCAGCCCTTGACCTCTGCGGCTCAGACTCAACCCCGTGGCCCTCAACATCTGCAGCTCGAGCTCGACCATGTGGCCCCCGACCTCTGCAGCTCAGGCTTCGCCCTATGGCCCCCGACCTCTGTGGCTCAGACGCGGGCCCGTGGCCCCTGACCTCCGTGGCTCTACGACTCAAGCTCGGGCTCAGCCCCTCGCGGCCCCTGACCTCTGCGACTCGAGCTCGGCCCTACGACCCCCAACCTCCGTAGCTCTACTACTTGGCTTGGCCCGGCCCCGCTGCCCCGCAGCCCCCAACCTCTGCAGCTCAGGCTCGGCCCCTGACCTCCACAGCTCTGTGAGTCAGACTAGGCCCCACGATTGGGCTTTGGCTCTTGAGGTCCCAACCTACGAACCTCCGTGACCTTACGTTAGGCTCAAAATTTAGCTCCTAGAATTTCGGGGGCCTTGCCTCGGCCCACGGACTTAACGCGACCTATCCTCGGCCTCTCGACCCACATTTCCCTAGGTTTGGGTCTTATAGGCCTAAAATC
>JABCMJ010011088.1:0-18579 GCA_014822125.1 Arbutus unedo | reverse complement strand
TTGGCTCCTAAAGTTTGGGGAATTTTTTGGGGCAAAATTTTTATATATTAAAACTGAGATGGATTAAAAACAAAAGTCTTGTTTGGCTCCTAAATTTTTATAAATGAGCTTTTTATCTTTTTAATCTCACATACACATGAAAATCGAGATTAAAACATATTAAGTACAATCACGTTTTTATCATATACCGAGATAAAATAGTACTATTATCATGGTTATTTTGGAAATATGTGATTAAAAAGACTTTTTAAAATAATTTGTCACACTTTTTATAAAACTGAGATCTTTTTAATTTTTTATGCGTGATCTTTTACCTTTATTGTAGTAGTGGGTTTGTTTGATTTAATATTTTATGATTGTTGAAAAGTAAATATGAATTGATTTTTTATAGATTAAGAGAATTCTTTAATTTCTATTCTTTTATTTAGTAAAAGAAAAACAATTTTTTCGATAGCTACTATAAAAAGTGGTTGTAAAGATTTATTTTTTTATGTTTAGAATAAAAGTGTTTTACCACCAATCTATTCAGTAGCGATTAGAGAATAAGAAACATAATTTCATAGCTACTGCGCGTGCTAAAAATTCTGATGACCTACTACTTCGGTTATTTGTTTAATCCATCCTTTGTACCCACAAGTTAATTTGTTTCATTTCACATTGACATCTCAATAATTGTTGAACTATATTGGGTATTTTCTTTTAGATTAATTGATTCTTCAACCGCGTTGTATCGGCAATAATTCCTTGGTTTGGATCTCGTTTTTACCATGTATATACTCTAACAAATCCATACTATCATGAGTAGTATTAAAATTTCACGACACCACACACACACACACACACACACACACATATTGATACCCATTTCTTTCTTCAACTGCAGAAGAGAGGAAAAAAGTCAGAATCACACGGAAGGATTCAACGAGTCAATTTCGTTGGCCTGATGGTCAAGACTTGCAACTTAAAAGTATGCTTCATCTTAGGTCTAAGATTCGAAACCTCTCAGGTACTGTCAACTTATACGGGGCAAAAATCCTAGCTTAAATGGGGCTCTTGCAAGCGGATGGTGAAATTGTCCTCCGAAAACTATAATCGGCGAAAGTAATTTTAAAACCGGTCGAATACCTTGACTATAAAAAAAAACCTAAAAAAAAGATACTAGCGGCAATAGTAATTGGAAAATTGTCAGTAACACAAAATTTTTTTTGCTAATGATCACCTGTATGATACTTTCAATTTGGTCAAAGATATGATCCGTATTAAGTGCACATTTTTGTGGGTGCTCATTCTAATTCTAACCCTTTCCCCATATAATCCATCATTTTCCTCGTTTATGCTTTCATTCTGCCTTCACTAACAAATTTCTACTTTTTTCCTCAGAAAAAATAAGCTAAATGATAGGTTACATTCATCACATTTCTCTTTCCCCCAATTGTATGTAAGTCGTATGCATGCGAAGCTCACAAAATGACAGATCCTCAATCTGATGCCGGTAAGTATTTTTCTCACCATCATTCATTATCCACGCACAGAGAAACTCTAGCATTTGAATAAAATGACCTCTCCGTTTGACATTTTAAATTTGGAGTCAAGGTTGAAGATGCTCTTAGATGCTAAATTTCCAAGTAAATTTATATCAAAAAGAAATTTAATATTAGAAAAAATAAAGTGCAATAAGCAAAATTTCATTTTTGTTTGGGTTTTGAATTGGGACAACTAATTGTAACAACTCTGCATTTGGTTGCCAAATATTTTATGGATTCACGTTATCTTCGCTGCATAGTATTAGAAACTAATAGGAAAAATCCACGTAGACATGCCTTGGGGTTCCTAATATTCGTTTGGGTTTTCATTTTGTGTTTCAGGAGAAAAGATGGCTGAAAACAAATCAGCAGACATGGAGGTAAATGATAAATTTTTTATTTTGGGGTTGCTTATACCAGCAATCACTTCACAGGGGAGAAAATATCTAAGTTACAATACTATTACAAGAAAAAGAAAAAAAAGTTGATGGGTGTGTCTTGTCCTTTTTATGATAGCATCTTCACATATTTATACTAGTGATAGTTGATCTTTCTCCTTCATTCACATTGTGGAAGGAGTAATTATCATGTTTCTCTCTTCCGAGTTTTGAATTTGAGCTTGACAAAGTACAAGAGTAACTGTCTCTTATGTCTTTTGCGTTCTTCAACGACCTAATTTGGTTTTCTTCTCAAACTCATATTTTCTGAACCGGACAAAACAAAAACTTGTATTCCTTCTTTCTTGTGGAGCTCTTGGAGTCCTTCATCGTCTTTGATTTTAATTTATTTTAGGCATATCAACACATGCCCATCTGGTGTGCTCAAAACTTCTCAACTGTCTGGTTACCTTAGCACTACCACATCACCATTTAACTGCACATGCCAATACTTTTAACATGTACAAACAGACTTCTCAATTGTTTGGTCTCTTGGCATTCTAGCCTTATCATTGTCAACAAATGGCAAAAATATGGTGTAAAAAATGCCTTCTCTTTCACTTGAGTCAAGTTATTTAACTTGAGTGAATAATGTAACAAGTGAAAAAACTGGGTTTTATTTACCATTCAACCTTCTTACTGGATTCTTTAAATGGCCTCCAAGAAATTTCAAAGACTCCTTCTAAACTAAATGAAATTCCTAGATTTCTTTTGCCATTGACAAATTTAACCAAAGTGGAAGAACATAATGGCAACTCTCATTTCATTTTAGATTGATGCATGTAAATATCTTCCTCCAAATTACCACGGAGGAAAGCGGTCTTGACATCTAATTTCTCGAGATGTAAATTGTTAGTAGCCACAATTCTCAATACCAATCTAATTGTTGTCAACTTCACCACTAGAGAAAAGATATCTGTGTAGTCAATACCTTCCTTATGTTGAAATCCCTTGACAATCAACCCTGCCTTGTAGCACTTGTTACCATCGTGCTCTTATTTGATCCTATAAACCTACTTGTTATGCAAACCTTTCTTATCGGGTGGCAAATCTATCAACTCCCAAGTCTGATTTATCCACAAATAATTTATCTCATCTTTTATGGGCAGCTTCCACTTTGATTGAACTCTCATTCTGCTAAGCTTCTCTATAACTCTCTGGTTCACCATTATTAGCAAGCAATATATGATATAAGAATGGCAAGAAACGTTGTGGCGGCCTAATATTCTAGGAAGATTTTTTTACAGCAATTGTTGGTGTACTCTGTTCTACTTGAGAATCAACATTAATTTGCTTGTCTTCTTGGCTCCTGTCCTCCACTGAGCTTTCACAAAACTCATCTAGATCCACAACTTACGATTTCTCAACTTCTGGCATAGTATCGATAGGATTTGTCTTTGACCAATCCTTATACTTTTCAAAAGCTTGTTGATGTTGAGGATCCCGTCTGAATTCTTCTTTCTTCTTCAACTTCAATAATTCTTAAAAGACTTTAAGGGGTTCATCCTTAGCTCATATTTTCTAATCCTTTCGAGCTTAAATCCGAAAGGTGGTCTTGGAATGACTCTGATTTGATTACCATGTCATCAATGTAGATCTCTATGAATTGGCCTATGAAGTCATGAAAGATAGCATTCGTGGCCCTTTGGTATGTAGCTCCCGCATTTATGAGGCCGGACGATATAACAACCCATTCAAAGGCCCCTAATGCCCCTAGACAGCGAAAGGCCACTTTATGGACTTTCTCCTCCACTATCATGATCTGATTATACCTGGTGTGGCCATCCATGAAATATAGGACTTTGTGTTTGACCGCTCCATCCACCAGGAGATCTGCAACTAGCACGGATATTCATCTCTAGCGGATGCCATATTTAGACTACGAAAGTCAATGCATACGTATATACTTCCATTCTTCTTGATCACGAGCACGGTGTTTGATATTCACTCCACATATTAGGTCGTTCTGATAAAGCCAACCCGAAGGAGGCATTCAATATCCTCCTTAACGGGAAAAGTCGCCTTAGTTGAAATCTTCCTTGGTGTCTGTTTAAATAGCCTAAACTCCTCCTTGATTGGTAGTCTGTATTCTACCAACGCCCTGGACAATCCTGACATCTCCTCATAGTCCAAAGAAAAGCAATCGTTATGCTTGTGAAGAATATGGATAAGCTGAACATTAATTTCCTCTAGTAGGTGTTGGCTGATAAATATGGGCTTTGGATTCTCCTCTGTTCCTACTTCAGTTGTGTTAGCCGAAATCTCCTCCTCCTCCTGATGTAAACTCATTAGCTTTTCTCGGCTAGATAAGCGGTTAATCTGGCCATCATGGCTGTGACCTGTTTATTCAATGTCGGCTTCAAATCCATCAGTTAATGCTTGAATGATTTGGGTGATTGGCCCATTCACCTCAGTAACGAGGGGATCGATCATCTCCTTATAGATTGCCTTGAGTTCTTCCATGGAGGTCTTGTTTGACAGTGTGATGGCCTTAGGCCATCCAATTTTGTCTATTCTTGTTACTTTCACTAAGTCGATCTCTTCATTGCACAATCTGTCCTCACCATGATTAACATACGCCAAATATGGCCTTCTATTAGCCTAGACGGTTTTCACATCATTGCCATTCCAAAAAATCAAGCATTGGTGTAAGTTGGACAGGATTGCTAGGCAAGCATGGATCTAGTCTCCAGCAATAGATTACAAGTTGACTGGGAATTAATGACAAAGAAAGGGGTGGTGAGAGTTTTATTACCCACTGTGAGATTCAGGATGATAATCCCTTGCGATGTGGTCACACCTCCTGCAAAATTTGAGATGCTTACGCTAGATGAAAAGAGATCATTTTCCCCTTTCCCAAGCTTGATCAACAACGTCTTAGGCATGAGATTTGCTGCGGACCTGTTATCCACCAACAACCTATTCACTAGACCCTATCGAGGTGTCTAGTAATGTACAGAGGCCGTCTATGCTAGACCATCTATAACTCTAGACATTCAAAAACTATGCTGGCAGGGGATATAGGTTGTCCCTCGTTAACCGTACACTTTTCTTTTACAATAATAAAGGATGGTCGTTCTTTCTCCTCCATAGGCTCCTTCACTATTTCAGGTGTTATTTCTTTGCCCTCTACATCTCCTAACAGGAAGGATGGTTATCCTTGTTTGGCCATGAAGGCTTCTAGGAATTCTTCTTCCTTCTTCAACTTCAATAATTCTTAAAAGACTTTAAGGGGTTCATCCTTAGCTCAGCTCATATTTTCTTATCCTTTCGAGACCTTTCTTAAATCCGAAAGGTGGTCTTGGAATGACTCTGATTTGATTACCATGTCATCAATCTAGATCTCTATGAATTGGCCTATGAAGTCATGAAAGATAGCATTCGTGGCCCTTTGGTATGTAGCTTGTACAATTATGAGGCCGAATGATATAACAACCCATTCAAAGGCCCCCAATGCCCCTAGACAGCGAAAGACCACTTTATCGACGTTCTCCTCTGCTATCATGATCTAATTATACCTGGTGTGGCCATCCATGAAATATAGGACTTTGTGCTTGACCGCTCCATCCACCAGGAGATCTGCAACTAGCACGGATATTCATCTCTAGGAGATGCCATATTTAAACTACGAAAGTCAATGCGTACCTGTATACTTCCATTCTTCTTGATCACGAGCACGGTGTTCGATATTCACTCCACATATTAGGTCGTTCTAATAAAGCCAACCCGAAGGAGGCATTCAATATCCTCCTTAACAGGAAAAGTCACCTCAGTTGACATTTTCCTTGGTGTCTGTTTAAATAGCCTAAACTCTTCCTTGATTGGTAGTCTGTATTCTACCAATGCCCTGGACAATCCTAACATCTCGTCATAGTCCTAAGAAAAGCAATCATTACGTTTGTGAAGAATATGGATAAGCTGAACATTAATTTCCTCTAGTAGGTGTTGGCTGATAAATATGAGCTTTGGATTCTCCTCTGTTCCTACTTCAGTTGTGTTAGCCGAAATCTCCTCCTCCTCTTGATGTAAACTCATTAGCTTTTTCTCGGCTAGATAAGCGGTTAATCTGGCCATCATGGCCTCTTGGGCCGTGACCTGTTTATTCAATGTCGGCTTCAAATCCATTAGTTAATGCTTGAATGATTTGGTTGATTGGCCCATTCACCTCAGTAACGAGGGGATCGATCATCTCCTTATAGATTGCCTTGAGTTCTTCCATGGAGGTCTTGTTTGACAGTGTGATAGCCTTAGGCCATCCAGTTTTGTCTATTCTAGTTACTTTCACTAAGTCGATCTCTTCATCGCACAATCTGTCCTCACCATGATTAACATACGCCAAAAATGGCCTTCTATTAGCCTAGACAGTTTTCACATCATTGCCATTCCAAAAAATCAAGCATTGGTGTAAGTTGGACGGGATTGCTAGGCAAGCCTGGATCTAGTCTCTCTCCAGCAATAGATTATAAGTTGACTGGGAATCAATGACAAAGAAAGGGGTGGTGAGAGTTTTATTACCCACTGTGAGATTCAGGATGATAATCCCTTGCGATGTGGTCACACCTCCTGCAAAATCTGAGATGCTTACGCTAGATGAAAAGAGATCATTTTCCCCTTTCCCAAGCTTGATCAATAACGTCTTAGGCATGAGATTTGCTGCGGACCCGTTATCCACCAACAACCTATTCACTAGACCTCGTTGAGGTGTCTAGTATTGTACAAAGGCCGTTTATGCTAGACCATCTATAACTCTAGACATTCAAAAACTATGCTGGCAGGGGACATAGGTTGTCCCTCATTAACTGTACACTTTTCTTTCACAATAATAAAGGATGGTCCTTCTTTCTCCTCCATAGGCTCCTTCACTATTTCAGGTGTTATTTCTTTGTCCTCTACATCTCCTAACAGGAAGGATGGTTATCCTTGTTTGGCCATGAAGGCTTCTAGGAGTACAAATCCCATATTATAGGGGATGTTGGAAGAAGAAAAGCTTGTAGGAGAAATGGACCCTTCAGAATCTGCTACCAACTCCTATTTAGATTTGCCCCCTTGTCCATCTTGGCCTCCTTGACCTCTTTGATTGCTGGTGCCAAAAGTTTAGGCCTCAATAAAGGCCTAGGCCTTAGTAATAAACTCTTCCATGTTTCTGTAGAGGCCTCAATTTTTTCTCCCTTGGCTTTGCCTGGTATTCCACTTTAGATTTCTTTTTTGAAGGAGAAACGGCCTCCGACTTGTCCTAGGGTTGACTATTCCCTCCTTCTTGAGCAAGCCGCACAACCTGCCTTCTTCTTTGAAGTCTCCTCTTCTTTGACTTTGTGACTGTAGCCTTAGCCAAGGGAAATTTATCGTGTCTCACTTTAGCCCATTGGTTGTTTGTCGGGATAGGTGGCTTTACAACCCTTGGTTTCCCTTCGCTGGGGCTATAATTCTTAGATTTTCTATACTTCTGTCGACTTCGGCCTCTGTAGGCCATAATTGCTTAAATATAAATATTCTGTTACTCCTTTCTTGTCAGGCTGGAGGGTTGATTGCTTCTTATCTTTCCTTTTTGATTATCATGCTCTTCAACCTATCTTTCTTGGAAACATCCTATCCACACTCTCTACAATGACAGACCGCCTTATTTGGAAAGGTAGACATTTTCCTATTTATCTCCTGATGTCGACAATTTTCTTCTGAGGCTAAGGACGGCCTTCCCAACGGCTTTGGCTTTCTCAAAGGTCCCCTTACAACAGGGGAACCTCCCAAACTGAGTCTCTCCCGAGGAGCCATTCTTGGCGCCCCTCTAATGTCTACAAACACCATGTTAGAGGTGCAAAATCAACTGAAATGGATCATAATCCAATCCTACCACAACCTTTTCCTTGTCGGGGAATTTGAATTTTCCTTTCTCAATCCTATCCTGAACAACATTCCTGAATGTGATATAGTTGTTGTATGACTCCAGGAATTGAAGTACTTACAATACTCCTCTTTGATTTTTTCTGCAGGAGGTATTTTGTAACCCACCGTGGAGCGGAACATCTTGTCTGCCATCAAGTGGTTGAAAATATCCTCCGCCTTCGTAATGTAAAAGGTATATGCCCTGGATGGCTTAGGAGAGGCCAAGGACCTCTGTACTTTGGTGGGCTCCACTTTGACGAAGGCTTTGCAGACATGCGGCCTTCGGTTGACAATCTTTGCTATTGCCACCTCCTGTGGGAGCTCTAATTATTGTAGCCACCTGATAATTAGGGTCCCTATAATAGGTACCCTTTGAGGCATTTCTTCTGTCTTGTTTCTTCCAATAAAAATTGTTCATAACGAATAGCCCTAGCAGTCAGTTCAAACAAATCCCTGAATCCAGAGCCATCGAATGTCTTTTGGAGTTCAAAATCCAGACTGTTCTAAGCCAACCTTATGTATTCCGTCTCTGGGAGAACTACGTTGCACTTGAATCTAGCCCTCTTGAAACGGGCTATGTGTGCCTCATCAAGTTCTCCAAGAGTCTGATACATCCTGGATAAGTCTACTAGAGTGACTTCTGGCTCGCTCCTTATAGAATTGTTGATGAAACATCTCATACATCTGAGCCCAAGAATGGACTGAGTTTGGAATTAAACTGATGTACCAAGTGAATGTTGTCCCTGTTAGAGAATTAGCAAGTAACTTCATCTTGAGGAATTCACTTGAGCCAACTTCCCCGTATTGCATTGTGAAATGAGGCTATGTCCTATACTATAGAATGGTTGGCTTTTCCAAAAAATAGAGTAAAGTCAGGGACTTTGTACCGCCCTGGGAAACTCATAAATCTTGTCAATAGCCTTTGGGTAAGGCTTATGATAGACCAGCCTCCCCACTCTCCTCAGAGCGGGTTCGAATTGATCTGGGATTATATTAATGATTTTGGTCTCTGTTGAGCATCCTTTGGGGACCTTGAGGCGAAAAATTACCTCTTTGTCCCCCTTGTTCCCCTCCGGTATAGAAATGATTGTTTTCTCTCCACACCCCTTGAGGCTAGCTGCAAAAAGGTAGGGGTACTCTTTAGCTTGAACCAAAGGGTTCCCTTCCTTCATTCTACCTACCTCTGATGGGAATTTCTCCTGCCGGCTCACCTCCTTGGCCCCCAGCTGAAGAGGATTCTTGAAAATTTATCAAGGGAACCTGAGTGGTGGGAGCTTTTGGCCCTTCGGGTGCTCCAATAACTCCTGAACTTCCAAGGAGAGCCAATTTATTGCCTAGCGTAACCGTCATCTCCTTGATGCCCCTGGTTAGATTGTCTTGAAAGTACTTCATCTTTTGCAGGGGGCCTAAAAAATTCTATGACAAGAAATGCGATAAACCCTGTGACATCTCCAAGTTTGCATAAGCGACATATTCTCTCGTCCCTCCTACCATCTTTAGCAAATCTCCTTGAGATGACTGGATTACAGGTACCGGTGGGGATTGCACACTTGCTCCTTCATGAGATACATCTCCTTCGATAGTCAAATTCTTCCCTTATCAATTTCCAGCCATTTTCGCCTAGCAAATCTCCACTTGGTCCCACTAAGCGTGCCAAAAATATGTTGCTCCTTAAAATCACACACGTGTAAAAAAAAGAGCACACACTTGCGATAGTTGACATGTGCAAAGACGTGAGGCCGAGGGCGTACTAGGAGCTAGGATTGCTCCAACTGATGATGAAGTTGCGCCACTAGTTCGACTTCCTCAGGCGTTGTGCACGACTTAAGGGAAGTTGAGGATAAATTTGTTCAGGTTTCACCTCCATTAAGAGAACTTCTAATTTCAAGTGAAGTCTAACTAAGCTAAATACAAAATTGAACGGGTTAAAATAATATTGGATGACTGGGGAAAATGATTAAACTCAACTGTGGAGGTATCTTCTACTTAAATAAGTAGGTGTGATACTCAAAACAAATTAAACCTTAACTAATTGAAAGTAAAGGAAATGGTAAAAGCAGAATAGCTTGGAAATTGATATGTATGTAATTGTTGGTTGGTGTTGGACCTCTTCCCAATATGGCCTAACGTTGTATTTATAAACTTTCATTAAGCCAACTAACCGTTAGCAACAGCCTCCTCTTTTTTAGCCCATCATCTTGATCCACTTATGCAACAAATGCTCTATGAATGCCATGTGTCCCACCTTCTTTCAACCACTTAAGAAAGTAGTGGAAAAGTTCCCATGTCACCACGTGTTCCTATGATCTTGGGCAACAACTTACTTAAAGCACCTCTTTTTACTCAGTCAGGAATTAGTCTCTACTGGGCCCCACTCCATTTATCCAGTCAATACTTGGCCGAACCAAACATTTTTCAGTGGCCCCACGTATTTCTAAATTCCCTTCTACGGTCACAACAGTTATTTTGTTTTATTTTTTTAACATATACTTGACCAACAAAAAAAAAAAAAAACTTTTTGGATATATGTCCCTATTGTTTTTTAGGTCAAATGTGGGAATTAATTCCTGCATTTTTCTATGACTTTTCTGAACTACTTTTCTGTTTATTACAGATAGAAAGAGCGAGTGATCTTCTCATGTCGGTTTCAGTTCGCGCTGATGTGAATAAATCCGAGATTATCAAACTCACAAAGGCAGCAATGGAGGAAATTAAGCAATTAATTATAGAACAAGAAGCTCTATGGGTGCATGACGAAGATGCTGGAACATATTCCCTCAATACTTATGAATACAAGAGGAGATTTAGTCCACTTGACCCTACTTTGGCAGAAATTCTTACAATGCTTAAAACAGATGGGCAGATACACTTATCGAATCTAGATAATGCTTGCAATATTTCTCCAGAATTTGAACTAGCATCCCTTCAGCGAGAATCTTCATTGGGAACTGGGCTCGTTTATATGACTCCAGTGAACTTGGTCGAAATGTTTTTGAACGTGGTACGTTTTAATTTTTGTTAACCATTAATCCTGCTATCTCAATTTGTTTGTCTACTTTTACAACTGTGGTCTCAGTAATTGATGTATATTATACCTTGATTTTGACAACATTTTCTACAAAAATCTTGTATATAACCTAGAACAGAGGCAATATATACAAACACACACACACATGAAATTTGATATAAACTAGTTACTTATGATTTTTAATGAACTTGATTTGATATCAGGATCACTGGTCAATGTTGTTCTCTAGCATTGTAACAAAAGCCAAATTACTAGAAGTCTTGTCGAAGGGAGAGGGTGGTAGCCTTGATGGAACTCTACAAGTGGTAATCTAAAAGTGTTCAAGTATTTTTCTTGTCCATTCTCTATGATATTTTTCTTTTCATAACCAAGGTATCCCGTCAGCTTGAGGTATGCTCCACCTATTGTCGACTAGTCCTTGGGTCTAAAGTTAACAACTGGACAAACCTCCAGTGGCCCCAAGTATGTGGTTGTCAAGGTTTGACATTACAATGTCTGGATGTACAGCTCATCTCGTACTCCACTTGGACAAACCCTTGGGGTTCATTCTCTGTGATAATTTACTTCTGTATATATGAATGCTCAGATACAGTTTGAAGACCTCCTCTATTTATGGATCAAGTTAACCTTTTGTCTCTATTTATTATGATCTTTCAGATGGCTGCTGAATTTCATATTTCGTCTCCATTGGTTCGAACTAGAGAGAGTTACTTTGCAAGGTACTGTAAACAGCTTTCTTTGAACACTTGGGCAGTGGTTGATGTTTCTCTGGAGAGTATTTTCCCTAGTCCAACAGCAAGATTTGTTAGAAGGCCATCAGGTTGTTTCATCCAAGCAATGGAAAATGGATATTCAAAGGCAAGTGAATATCGAAAATATATGAACACACTTGTAATTTTGGTTAATCGATATGAAATTTACTTAATTACTATGTTTTGTTTTTGTATTTTTGCCAATGTATATCTCCAGGTGACATGGATTGAACACACAGAAGTGGATAACACATTAGTCCATCATTTGTTCGAGCCACTCCTCAGATCTGGTTCTGCATTTAGTGCAAAACGATGGCTTGAAACCCTAGCTAGCCAATGTGATCGCTTTGCTACTTATATGGATGACCGTGGTAAAACTGTTTATTTTACAAGTGTACGGACAAAGAATATTTCCAAATGCAATGTTGGGTCTGTTATATTCATTCTGAATATGGTCGATACTTGTTCACAATTGATCGATGATTTAGTCACGATATGTTCTTATGTAAACATTAATTGTCATGGTAAAAACTTAGTGTCTTCTATCTTAGCAATCTTCATTTATCAATGTAAAACAATTTGCCAGAATTCTGATGCAAAACTAATCATCTTAATCATTAGCTAATCCCTACTTGGTCTTGTACAGTAAACATAATACAAGATGGAAGGAGGAGTCTTTTGAAAGTAGCTGATCGAATGATGAGAAGTTATTATGCGGGTTTAAGTTATTCCACCGACAATATATGGCAGCCAATACCCACGACAGGTGCTGAGAATATCTTGGTGACAACCAAGTACAACGATGACAATCCAGAAGCTCCTCTTGGTGTCTCCATCACAGTGGCAACCACCATTTGGCTTCAAGCCAAACAAGAGAATGTGTTCGAATTTCTTCAAAATGGGGATAATCGTAACCAGGTATATAATTTATTCAATAGAAAATGGACTAAACTGGTATGTTTGGGCAAGTGGTGGACAAGGTTTCACACAGTTATCCGTGACAACAAAGGAAGCAACAGAATTTAGTTGTTGTCCTGTGTTGGCCGAAAAACCTGACGGAAGAGTAAACATGGAGCCAATTGAAAACAAAGGAATCAAATTGACACAAGGACTGTACCAAACTATAGGGGCCATTTCACCTCTTGGTACTTGCTAATCTTGCTTTTTATCATATGCACACACATGGGAGACGGCCTGATGTGCATTGCCTAAAACAAAATATGTTGTTCGTCAAAACGGTCAGTGTTCAAATGCTCGTTTAGTGTTTTGTACTGTGCACAATGCAAAAGAGGAACCCCAAGTCCCACGCATCCCCATGTCACGTCATACCGAAAAAAGGGACACGACATCTTCTTCTTTTTTCTACTAAAGAGAAAATTTATTAATTTTCAAAAGTTGAGTAGAAAGATTAAAATGGACACAACAGCTTTCCTTGAACAAGTAGATGATATGGAAGCAATTTGGCGTTTGATTTGCAGTGGGATCTCCTCTCCCTCAACCGCCGCACTCGAGAAGCAACCTGCCTTGCTACCGGCCACAACTCAACAAACCGTGTTTCAATCATAGCAGTAGATGTAAGCATCATAGCAGTAGATCTTTTCTGTGTCATGCCGAACCTTGTCCCATGCATCCGTATTATAAAATACTCTTCTTTTCTTGTTCTGCAGGGTACTTCACCATTGATATTTTACCTACAAGAGACCCAAAAAAACTCAACGGGCTCATATGTTGTTTATGCGCCAATTGACCTATTTGCAGTGAACTCTATGTTAGAAGGCGGCAATCCGAACGATATTCAGATATTGGCTTCAGGTTTCGCTGTCCTTCCCAACCGGCTAAATGTTGGTGAGGAGGAAAATGATGGGACTCTCTTGACCATTGCATTTCATATAAAGGATGAAGATGCTTCCACTCCAGAGTATCTGCCGCCAAAATCAGTGCTAACACTTTACAATATCATCAATGAAACTGCTTCCTTGATTACAGCTGCACTCACTAATCAATGCTGAATGTGTAAATATGTATTGTACGCACAATTTGACATAAGACATTGAGAGCCAAACAAATCGTGAGTTCTCAGTTAATGGTCAGAAACAATATTGTTTTTGGCTACAAATAAGAATTGGTAACTCAACTCATCTTTTGGTTTTATCAAAAACCAACTACGTAACTATTAGTTTAAAATGGGTCGGTTTGAGTGGACTCAACCCACACAGGTCGTACACATGGGTTAGGTGATTGAGTTGGTTAGAAAGATGATATGAGATGGACTCTTATCTCTTATCTCTATCTATTAGAAGGGTTTAAAGTGAGTTTAAACTCGAGGACTTTATCTATAAATATAGTCCTACAGATATTGGTAAAGGTAGCAACAATAATTAGAGTTCTAGTTTTCTCTTTCTTCCCAAAAAGATTCTCCTAGCAATATTTTTTCTCTCTAGGGTTTCCATCTATGACTTGCGGTGTGGATATCAAAGAACGGGTTTTAGTGGTCTTCTCTACGCGACGAGGATAGAAGACAGTGTTTGGGTTCTTGTTCGTGGATTCACTTTGTGCTTGTAGAGCTGGCCTCAGTTTGTCTATCTTGGAAAACTCGAAGTATTCCACTGTGCTTCGTTATGTAATTCTTGTGTGATTTACATGCTTTCGATCAAGAGTTAACATTGGTATCAGAGCCATTACGGCTCACTCTCGTATGCACGCCTACGTTTTTCGATCTTTGTGTTTCGACTACAAATTTTTATGGATTTTTTTATTTAAAAAAAATGCAATAGTGAGAGTATAAATCAAATATGGCATATCGTCTTGGCTTGGCGTTGTCATCGTTTGACGGTTGGTGAATGCACTGGCGTCAAGCGGCATCACATCACCGAACTTGTTGAGAGCATTGTTGGGTTCTCAAGTCTACTGCCCAATGAGTTTTATGTGGACTTTGTTCTATTTTCCATGTGGCTTTTTGACTTATTAAAACCAAAGAGTTTTTCAATGGTTTTTTGCTACTGTGATATTTTGAATCAAATTTTTTTTGATAAAGCTTGTTGGGCTATGAAAATAAATACTATTTTTTGACCTCTGGTTTTCATAAAGCTATGGAAATGTTTTTTTCCCTTGGCTATAGTGATTAAAATTTTTTGACTGTGTCACGCCCTTAAATTTTAAAACAGAACTAATCAAATAAATAAACAGGTATTAAAGAATTTTTGTCAAGAGCTCGATGAAATCCTCCTAAAAATGTTCATGCATAAGGAGATAAGTGTTCTAGTTTGATCATAAGTACATAGTGGATCACCCCATCCCAATGACCATTCACATGAAACAAAAGTTTTCAAAATATTACGTTAAGTATGTCACCAAAATAAGATAGAGTTACAATACATTTTTAAAAAAAATCGGTTAAGTAAAAGATGCTAAATAACTCCATGTGTGAGACTCTTCAAAAAAATTGTGCAACAGTCCAAGCACCCATGCCAAATGGTGCTAAACGTCTGGAGTTATACCTAAAAAAAAAATAGAAGAGCTGAGCTAACAAGCCCAATAGAGAAATCTATACCAATCTAATGTGAATATGAAATGCATGGTACGACAAGTGGACATAAATATCCAACAGTAGCGAGATTATAAACCAATTCAAGTTAAAGGCTAAAGATGAATCATGTCATGTAATAACGTCAATAGCATCAACAAGTTTGTAATGAGCCATTGGTCACGTCTCGTAGGATATTAATCCAATCAATCATGTTCTTGTGCATTTTCATTTTCATACCTAGTAATTCTGTAGGAGACTAGTTCATCACTCCTAGCATTTCCGTTGGGGAGTCTAGTTTAAGGCCTTTCTAGCATTCCCGTAGGAGTATAGTACAATCACTCCTAGTATTCCCGGTAGGGAGTCTAGTACAATCACTCCTAGTATTCCCGGCAGAGAGTCTAGTTCAATACTTTCTTAACATTCCCGAAGGAGTTTAGTACAATTTTCCTAGCATTCCTATCAAGGAGTCTAGTTCACACATCGTATCATTCAAGTGTCCCACGCATGTTACGTGTCACATAACACCCACGCATGTCACGTGTCACCTAACAATTTTATTTCATCAATCTAAACTCTCAAGTAATGTACATGTATCGTAATCATCATATTAGATTTGTAACATATTGCGTTGTTACCATGCAATAGGAATCCTAGAAATATGCCCAAGGATAGGTGCAAACATCAACCTTAGAAGTCCAAAAACTCAAATTTGCGATAATGATTTCAATAAGAATGAAGTACAGAATTATCAGTAATACAGACACTATTACCGGTAATACAGAACACTGCTAAAAAAGAAACACTGAATTACCGGTAATACAAACACTATTATCGGTAATACAGACGCTATTACTGGTCCATTACCGATAATAGAATGTATTGTCTGAAAATGCCCGAAAATTTTACACTGTATTACTGGTAATAGACACACTATTATCGGTAATAGAATGCCCTGCCCGAAAATGTGCATTTTCTGTAGATTTTCTCAAACTTCCATTTTTCAAGTTCTAAACCAACACCCAAGCTCACAAATCACCAAAAACAAGTCATACACGCATAAGAGAGGTAAGAGATCCCTACCTAGAGTGTCGGATCGAAGGATTTGAGCTTCAAAAGCAAGCCCTAGCTCCAATGGTGGATGAACTTGAAATAAACTCCCTCCAAGCGAAAATAGCACAATCTACCACCAAATACTCACCAAATGCAAGAGGAATATGAAGGATCTTGAGAAATTTTCGGAGTTCTAGTAAGATTTGAGATATGGAGTTTGAAAGAGCTAACACACACACACCCCTCTAAGGAACCAATGGGAAAGAAGAAATAAGAAGAGAGAGAAAATATGGGCTTTTCTTTTAAAAAAAATCTGATGTAGCCTTTTAAAGCCCCAATTACACTTTCACCCCCCACTATATCACTTGTCACCCATAAAGCCCTTATCTTACATACACTACACATAAACCCCAAATCATTATATGTGCATAAAGTGCAATAAATCACTTGTTAAATTAAATTTTTCGGGCAGTTTAAAAAAGAATTTCCAGGTTCTCACAGACCGAGTGAATATTTATTTGGCAAAGCCGAGGTGGAGAACCGTGGGATTGATTTTTTCTCTCATTTTTTTATTCATATAATTAGAGTTTATATCCTATTGCATCTTTTGGAAAATACGTAATGACATGATTTGTTAATTATGTATTGATTGTTTATTGCTACGTTATGGTGCAAACAATTGGATCCTAGATTATTTTGACTTGAATCCATCTTCCTAGTGGGAGATTGTGATGGGACCATCCATGCATATAACCATTGTGTGTTGTTGCATATTGGCATGGATGGTTAATATGAGGGATTAATATTTGTATGCATTTGGAGATGGGCTTTCATTGATGATAGAGACCGGAGACAAATTCATTATATGAAAGTAAGTGTAACATCCTCATTTGTGTTTTAATTGTAAAGGCGTGAATTTTTACACTTCTTTTCGTATAATTTTTATGTCTCCCATACTAGCATAAAATATTAATTAGGGATTCAAAAATATTTAGTCCCGTCCTCTTGTTGATATTCATCAAATATTTTGTCTAAAAAAATGGATTAAGAAATAATGATTTATACCATGTGTTGGGGTGATGACTACGAGCATAGCAAATTTTTTATCTCTGCCTATGGTTAAAATTATTATTTGCTTAATAGGGTTTTGGGATAAAATTTATTGTAATGTGCTAAATATTTACAAAGGACAAATGAATGTAGTGAAATGGCCTCGAAGACTATTGTTGCCAATCTTATTAAGGGGGAGAAACTAGATGGGAAAAACTATAACATGTGGAGTAAGAAATCCAGTATCTTCTCATTGAGCAAGAAGAACATGAAACCTTGACCAATACTATGACCGTCTTGGAAGAGGGGATCACTGCTCAGCATCGCCAAAATCTGGAAACTTATCAAAATTAGGGTTAAGAAAGACTGTTGTGCGCGCTTTACTATGTTAGCGAGCATGCACAATGATCTTATTGGCGAGTTTGAAAACTGCACCACGGCCCAAGAAATGTGGAGCCAACTGAAAATTACTTTTGGTGGCACAACAGCAACTGGGTTGCACGCGTTGACATTGAAGTTCAACAGTTATAAAATGAACCCCAAACATTCCATGCTTGAGCATTTGAGGGTTATGTCGGCTATGATACGCGACCTTAGGACTGTTGGTAATGTTCTAACTGATGAGCAGCAAATTCTCGCTTTGCTTAGGTCATTGCCTGATGAAATAGAGGAGCATTTCAAGCTCACAATGACACACAATAAAATGGTTAAAACCTTTAATGATTTGGGGCGTCATCTTGAGCTTGAAGCCGAGCGCCAAGAAGCAAGGCAAGGCAATGAGGCTTTCATGCACTACTACAATAAACGTGATAGATGACAGTTAAAAACTGTCATTAAACACAATAGACGATAGTTTTTGTAAGAACCCGCATTTATTAAATTAAACAGAAGTAAAAGAAAGTATATTAAATGTGATTTTTTTAACTTTGGGTTAAAAAAAAATGAGTTTTGGATGTGAACCGCATTTATAAATTTAATTAAAGAAAAGTAGAAGAAAAGTAAATTTAATGTAGTTTTTTTTACTTAACTTTGAGTTAAAAAAATAAGTTTTGGGTGTGATGAGTAAAATAGGGTGTATATAGAGTATTGGGTGGGGCAAATTTGCAAAAAAAGAAAATTAGACATTTCCTTCTCTCTCTCTCAAGACTGCCGAACTCTCTCTCTCTCTCTTCTCCTCCATTTTTCTTCTCTCAAGCTCACAACTCTCCCTCCTCACTCAACCTCTTCAAGAACCAAGACCATATTTGTGTTCTACGCGTCGTAAGGAGCTCGGGTCACCTTGGATTCGCACCGAAAGCACCAAATTCGGGATTTCACACTTAGGGCTTTGTTC
>JABCMJ010011087.1:0-26005 GCA_014822125.1 Arbutus unedo | reverse complement strand
GAACTCATAAAAGTTAATTGAAAATTTTTGATAGCACATGGCCCCTAGAAGTGCCAGATACATGAAGTAACAAATTCATAAAGCTAAACCAGACGATGCTAAGACCGAAATGAAGTGAGATTTACCACCGACAGTTGTCTAACTGAAATCCATAAAGCTCATTCAAGAACAAGCTCTTCATTACATCACCTGCATAGACAAATACAACAATCAAGACGGTTACGAGGTCTGAGATTTTCTAAAGATAGAAAGCACGATTCAAGGCCAATATTAATTGACCACAGTTCAGCTCTCAACAAAAAAGAATCCAAGCTCCTTGCAATTTTCGTTCGCAATTTTCGTTCTCACCATCGACGTCTTCTTCTTCTTCTTCCTCCTCTTCCTCTTCCTCTTCCTCAGTTTCGTTTCTCACTACAACCTCATCCCTCTCAATATCGTCGTCGTCGATGTTGTCCCACCCGTCAAGTTCGATTCAGAGATAATCGTCGGCCGACGGAGATACATGTTCTGGTGGCACTAGAGGCAGGGCGTTATCATCACGCGCGGCCTGCGATATCAGACGGAGGACTTGTAAAACCTGGTTGGTGAAGGATTGATCGTCGACCAGATCGGAGGTTCGGGAAAGGGTTGAGGCTGTAATTGCCTCGACGAAGCCGTTCTTGCACTCGTAACATATCACATCGGGTAGGGTTTCCATAGAGACACGCTTGTCGCAGTGGTAGCACAAGTACTGTATCGGATCGGAGTCCGTTGCCCACTCGAACCCCTGCGTTGGGGTTTGTGGTTAGTGGTTCTCTTTTTGAACCTCCCACCGTGTCCCCCAATAGCAAGTTAATAGGAAATGATTTTAGGCCTCAGTGTTTCACTAATTTTTGTGGACTACACGTTTGGTATGGACCGTGGCTAAATATTAGCAATATAGTAACAGTTTATAAAAATATGTCACTAAAGACCTATTTCTACTAATACTTTGAAGCCGTTGCTATTTCCTACATACAACGTCGGTTATTTATACCGTTGGGATAAAAACTGTTGGGAGATCTCCATTTTCTTGTAGTGAGTCTGAAGTATCAATCCACGGGAAACACATGAACTAAAATATGAATTTGCAAAACTTAAGATAGTGTTTCGGACGCCAACCTCTTGGTTTGGGAGATGATTTTTATGCTAAGGACTGAAAATAGAAAGGAAAACTTATTTGTTAGTCCTATCTCTAAGTGTTTGTTATTTTTCCATCTTATGCACTTACAAACATTAAGTTTTGGTATTCTTTTTTAAAGAAAATACCAAATTTACCCTTATCTTGACATTAACCAAGGTTAAAACACGTCATTAACAGTCCTCTCCCAAATATCAGACTCGTCTCTCCCAAAATCGTGGGACTGGAAAAAATAGCTAATAATCCTCTGTTTCAGAACAACACCAGAGATCTAGGGCTCTGGAATTCATCAACTCACCGGAATCGCATACAAACACCGCACCACATCTATGGAACATCGACTGCCGGTGCCGGAATACGGAGTACGGGTTTCATTTGACTGCTACCGAAGAAGGACGATGAAAGTCAAATGGTTTTTGTTGGACTACGGGCTAAGGTAATGTATGAATCGTTGGAATACATGTTTGTTTTCAATGATACTGACTCAGACATGGTATATTTAAAGATCATGGTACATTTTTAGATATCATGGTAAATTTGAAAGTCATGGTAAATTAGCAAAAATTATGATAAATTTGTTGGAAATTAACACAACCTACAGGTCATGGTACATTTTATGATATCATGATAAATTTAAAGGTCATGAAAAATTTGCAGGTATGGAACAACACCTGTTGTCCATGGTAAATTTGAAGGTAATGCACGATATCTAGTAAATTGGCAGATTTCATGGTAAATTTGCGGGATAAAACACTAAATCTGCAGGTTATGGTAAATTTGCAGATATCATGGTAAATTTGCAAGTAAGGAACAACACCTACAGGTCATGGTACATTTTCATAAAATGGTGAAAATAATTACTGTCATTTCCGGTAAAGATAATTATAATTTCATATTTTAAGCCTAAATTAGTGCTACAAATTTAAACGTAACAAATCAAGAATTAACTAACCAAAAGATAAGAGGGTAAAGTACCCCTCAAAAGTAATGGCAAATTTGTCAAACTATACAAAAACAGGATTAAAACATAAGTTCAAAAAGTTAATGGGATGAAAACCTAAGCCACAGGGGTAAATAGGATCCTGATTTAAATTACCCAAATAAAAATGACTAACAAGAGATTTAAACTTGGAAGAAAAGTAGACTAGATCTTTAGAATCGGTTTGTCCTAAACTTCCCTTAGCTAATATCTTTATTTTTTTTATAATTCAATCTAGTTTCTCGTAAGAGATTCTAGATCGAAAAATGGTTCTTGAAAATTTATTTTTGAATCGAAAAATATGTTTCTGAATTGATTTAAGTTCAATGGCAAAAAGACCCAAAATCAGAAAGATATGATGGATTTAGGTATTAGATATACCAACTTCTAAGATGGCGATACCTAATCAAAAACTTAATTCTCCAGTTTTGTTTCTAAAATAAAAACTTTGAATCAATCATTTAACAAGTTTAAAAATAAGTTTAGAGAATATATTTTCTAACTTAGGTTATTGGATAAGTTTCATCTCGAACTTAAGCCTAAAATGGTTTAGTTATGCATGCTTATGAAATGAAAGACTTGTATATATTTTGACTATTTCTACCCCTTCTATATCTTGAAAAAGATTTGAAAACTAACCAAAAATGCAGAAAATGAAATTTGGGACAACAACTTTAAATTATGAATTTACCTTGAAAACGTGTCGGTAAACAATCTTTTGATTGCCGAAATCCAAAAACGCAACCCCAAAGATGATCAACTAACTATACTATTAAAACAAACTAAAAGTAAGCAAAAATTTTTGAAAATTTGGATCAAAACTTGAAAATATTGAAAAATGAGGCTAACGTAAGTCCGACATGCCATTTAACTGAAGAAGAATTTGATCACTTTTAGGGTCCTAGATTTGAAGGGTTGTAGCTTCTCATTTAGTGGATAAGTTTTGAAGGTTTCTGAGGCAAACCAAAAAGTTAGGGTAAGAAGTCAGGTGACCTATATCAACTGGAGAGGAGTGTTGTGACAAGAAGAGTTGTTATCAAACACGGGTCCAACAGTATAAGGGGAAGATGAGCCAAAAAGGGAGCAAGACAATCGCACAAACGCACATGAAATAGATGCATGAGTAATCCCTAAGTTCAAGACGTTTCCCAGGCCGCCCAAAAAGAAGAATCTTGGGATGTGTATGAGCTCTAAAAGGTTTATAAGCGAGTAGGTCATGTGACAAGAAGAGTTGTTATCAAACACGGTTCCAACAGTATAAGGGGAAGACGAGCCAAAAAGGGAGCAAGACGGTCGCACAAACGCACATGAAATAGATGCATGAGTAATCCCTAAGTTCGAGACGTTTCCCAGGCCCAAAAAGAAGAATCTAGGGATGTTTAGGAGCTCTAAAAGGTTTATAAGCAAGTAGGTCATGTCTGAAACTTGTACAACTTGATTGACCCAGACTCATTTCCTATTGACTTGATCAGTGATGAAAATGCCTCCAAGAAAGTGTACACATGAAATAAAGAAGTAGAGTCATTTTCAGCAAAGAAGTGGTTTTTACACGACACACCAAAAACGGTTGCAAATGCCCCAACTAAAATGGGTAAGGACACCTCCGTGTAGAGGTGTGGCAAGGTTTCTGCTAGCCAAGATAAGGGTCATATTAGCAGAGGGTGTGAGCACTCAAGTGAGGGCTCATGGGTTAGATTGACAAACGACCCGCACACTATCCCCATGAGTGAAGGGAAGATTGTCACCCATGCTTAAGAAACCATTAATTGTTGACATGTTGTGCAAATTGGCCGCGCACAATTTAGTGAAGATGATACGTATCATTCGAGCTCTAAATGCTCTTTCGAGTTTTCTTTATTGTCCTTTGCTTCAGATAGCTTTGGTTGTAATGAGGCAGAAACAAGGGGAGAGAGAGAGAGAGAGAGAGAGAGAGAGAGAGAGATTTGAATGTGTACTCCTCCATTTTCCCTATGGTAGGGGAAATTCCTTTCTCTCCATGGAGTAGACGACATTAAAGGCCGAAGTAAGTATCTATATATTTTGTGTTTGTGTGGAAGTGTGGTTTTTCCTATTCTAATCACTTTATCTACTGGTGGTGCAATGTAGTGTAAGCCTCATGCATCAATGTAAGTTTTTATGTAATTGTATGTGCATACCTACGTGTGTCTTTTTAACTGTCTGCAAACTCATTTTCCAATGTCAAAATTGGCTTGATCTATTTATACAAGAATCATCTAACCATAAGCCAAAATCTATGACCTAATTATACATTTCCCTAATCATGCGGTGAGAGACATTTGGCCATTTGGCTAGTGGGCCAAGTTGTTTTTGTATCTCTTCTTTTCCGGATGGGTTTTTTTCCTCAGTTTCTATTACATCAAAACAACATTGTCTAAGATTGTTATTTTGACACTAGAAAATGCTACAAAATAACTTTGGTTTTTCACTTGTGCTCAACCATTAGAGATGCTCTCATATAACTCAAGTTGTGGCTAACTATTGTATACGGTTCCACCCGTGAGACCCCAACCAAAAAGTCAAGTTTAATTAGTATAACTGAGGATTCTATTAGTTGAATTACAATCATTAATATTTAAATTGAGAATTTGATAAAACTAACCGTGAGCACGGGAGTTGTTTTCGGAGAGGCATTGTGAACATAGGATAATTAATTGTGCGGGGTCAAGTAACAGGGTGGGCTTGAATGTGATTTGAAATATTAATTTGGTATTGGGTATGCACGCACTTATACGCAAATGTATATGAACGAGTGTTTTACGAGTCATACACTGAAGTCTTTTTTTGTTGCTGTTTTTTTTTTTCCAGGCTTTCCTCTCCCTTCTATATGAGAGAGAGAGAGAGAGAGGGAGAGAGGGAGGGAGGATTCTATTAACCAAGTAATCCAATGGGCATGTTTTGGAGAATCCTAAGGAAATTCATCAAGAGGTAGTAAAATTCTTTATAGACAGGTTCAAGGAAAGGGCACAATCCAGACCAAGTTTGGGGGAAGTATTTTACAGAGGTTTGGATAGAGAGGCAGCTAGCTCTCTTGAGAATCCCTTCTCTGGGGAGGAAATTGCAAGGGCAGTCTAGGAGTGCAGTGGATCAAAGGCCCCGGGCCTAGATGGGTTCAACTTGTCATTTGTCAAGAAGGCTTGGGAGATTGTGAAGGAGGATGTGACCTTTTTCTTCCAAAAGTTCTATGATCATGCCAAATTGGCAAAAGGTATTGATGCAACTTTTATAGTCCTTATCCCTAAAGTTGATTGCCCTTCATCTCTTAATGACTTCATGCCTATTAGTATGGTGGGGTGGGTATACAAGATCCTGGCTAAAGTTTTGGCAAGTAGGCTGAAGTTGGTGCTTCCATATTCCTTAGTAGGGGAGACTCAGGCAGCGTTCATCGGAGGGAACCAAATCCTAGATAGAGTTCTTATTGCAAATGAAATTATCCATTATTGAAAATCTAGGAGGCAAGGAGGCGTTCTTGTCAAACTAGATTTTGAGAAAGTGTATGACTGCGTCAATTGGGAATTTTTACCAGACCTTCTACAAAACTTTAGGGTGTAAGGAGAAGTGGTGCTCCTGGATCAAAGCATATGTAACCACAGTTGATATTTTCATTCTTATCAATGGATCTCCTACACGAGAACTAAAGATGGAGAGGGGTTTGGGGCAGGGTGACCCATTACCTCTATTCCTTTTTAATCTAGTTGTAGAGGCCCTTAATATCCTATTTGAAAGAGCCAGGGAGGCGGGCTTGATTCCAGGAGTGAAGGTGGGTCAGGGTGGAGTTGTGGTCTCACATCTACAGTTTGCGGACGATACTATTATTTTCTACAATAATAACATAAATGAGATCATAGGGGTCAAGAGGATTCTCAGATGTTTCCAAGCAATGTCAGGGCTTAAGAGTAATTTTGGTAAGTCAGTCTTATGTGGGATTAAAGTTGAGGAGGTTTGTTTGGATAGCATGGCTAAAATTCTAGGTTGTGGTGTTAATTCTCTTCCCATCAAATACCTGGGCCTTCTGTTGGGAGCAAACCCTAAAAAACTTTCCACGTAGGACCCTATCATTCTGAGAACCTAACAAAAACTTGCTAGATGGAAAACGAAAGTCCTATCATTGGCGGGCAGACTAACCCTGGTTAAATCAACCAGTTCTTCACTGCCCATTTACTGTATGTCCATGTATAGAATTCCCAAGGGTGTGATCAAGTCTATTGTCAGATTCCAACGGGAATTCTCGTGGGGAGCAGAGGAGGGTAAGAAAAAATTGTGTTTGCTAAAATGGGAGGATATTGCCAGAGGTAAAATCTATGGAGGTCTAGCATTAAGAGGCTGGATATTATGAAGCTTGCACTTCTAGCAAAATGGTGGTGGTGGTGGTGGTGGTTCGGCTCTGATAAATCATGATTGTGGAGTAAAGCTATCAGAGGTAAATATGGTATGTCCATCTTAGAGTGGTATCCCAACAACCTAGGTGCCAATAACTAGTCTCCAGGATGGAGCATTATCACCAATCTTACTGCTATAAACAACAGCTTTGGGGAACTACTTCAACAGACGATGCAAATATCAGTGAGGGAAGGGGACTCTACGTGTTTCTGGACTCAGGAGTGGCTATCGCAGGGCAAACTTAGTGACTTATTTCCTAGATTGTACTCAGTTTCAAAACAAAAGGAGGCTCTAGTTAAGGATATTTGCATGACTGAAGTTAATAGAGAGAGTAACTGCTTATTCAGAAGGGGGCTTTTTAATTGGGAATCAGATCAACTCAACATTTTGATTGATCAAGTCAATAGCTTCCAATTCAGAAGGGGCAGGAAGGATTACCTGAGATGGGAGTGGGATCGATCTAAGCTGTACTCGGTCAAGTCTGCATACGCCCAATGGGAGAAGCTTAACCGTGTGGAAGACCCAGTATGTGAAGCTGTTTGGTACAACAATTGCCCACCCAAAGTCGAGGTTGGAGCGTGGAAGGTAATTCAAGGGGCAATTCCGACGAAATTGTTTCTGGGAATTAGGGGAATCATAATAGATCCATCTCTTATGGGTTGCCCTCTATGTCAGAATCACCAGGAGCAGTCTGATCACCTCTTTCTTCACTGCGGAGTGTCTTCGGAAATTCGGGGATCAGTGTTAATTAAATGGTGGGATATTGCGATATGCGTCTCAAATAAGGTCAGGGACTGGGTAGGAGAGAAGCATAGCCAGAGATTTACCAAAATTGAAAAATCAATGTGGAAGAGCAGTATCCTGGCAATTGTTTGGGCCATATGGAACCTGAGAAACCAAGTCGTCTTCAGGAATAAGGTCGTACAAATTCTAGAGGTGGGTGATTCAATAAGAAGGTGGGTGGTGCTGTGGACGAAGTCGAAATTTAAGTTACAGGGAGTGACCATGGATGATTTTGGGAGATGCTTTCAAGAAATCAGAAAATTGAGGGCTTAGAGGATGGAATTTTTGGAGATCCAGGGTAGGTAGATTTCGGAGTGAGAGGTAAGTTTCAGAATGAGTTGGTTTACAGTACGGGGGCAACTCCATTATGTTCCGCATCCTACTCCATCCATGGCAGTTCTGCCTTTTTTATCTGAGTGAGCGTCTCTAAAACAAGATGACCACTTCGCAGAAATCAATATTTGGAGGGAGGACCAGGGGAGGAGGTTAGTTCGGAAATAAAAGGGGTTCAATTTAGGGAGGATCGTGGTGGGAGGATAGCTTTTGGGGGTGAGTAATGGGAGATAGCTATGGCGGGAGACAGATGGGTGATGGGTGGGTATTATAATGGAAATAGAGAGATGTGTTATTTAGATAGGCAATTACAAGATCAGAACTCTCAAGAAGATGTAACTCGTGTGGAAGTTTAAGTTTGAGGTGTTAGTGAGGCCTTAGGTGTCATTCAATAGGTTCTCAGTGGAGTCTTAATTACCATGATTTTTTCCTTTTTGTACAAGGAGTATGGGTTGAGTACTCATGTTGGCAACTTGCTAGCTTGATCTCAATATTTTGTATTATTTTTTTCTCTATCAATGAATTTTATTTTTACTAATAAAAAAAAAAAAAGTAATCCAGTTCTTCAATACTATCTAGCTTAATTCTTCCAACATTGTTGGAAATGGGTTGGATTTGTTATGTTAGGATTTTTTTACAGAGCCTTAGGACTTATAGGTCCATCGGCGAAGTCTAGGAACTAATTTTAAACCTATGTAAGTCCTCTGGATCTCAAGTCGTTCTTCACTCTAGATCTTAGACCAGATGTCCAGCCAGACTTCTGGTGCACCATTAGGATAATGTTTCAGGTTTTATCAAAAGATTTCCTCAACTTTGGAAGTCTCCCTTGACCTCATGGGACATCGTACACTAATGAAATTTGGTATGCTAATACATCAATGTGTTATCTAACATCTTTAATTTTTATCACAAAGTTTCAATGGTTAGATTGACTCGTTTGGCTTTTCAAAAACACTCTTTTGCCGAGCGGTCAGTTATCGCGATTGACGTCATGGAAACACGAGCTTACTTAGAGCCTAAGCTAGGCCTTACTATAAGAGGGATCAATAAACAATCCTATAGCGGTGCGTAGTTATTTTCTACCTAAGTTATATGGTACTTTCTCTTTCTCTAGAGATAGATTGACCTAAGCATCAAAGCTCTCCCTAATTGGAATATCACTACAACAAAAAGGCTCATTCCCCGCATTTAATTTCCCGCGTTTTTAATAAATCCCACAAATATACAATTAAAGAGAAAAAAAGCACAACTTAATTTATATTCTTTTAGGGCGTGTCCTCTCTTCCAGCACATTCCCTCCTAACGATGGAAACCTAGACGTCATCGTCCCTCGCCGTGGCTCCCCTCACCGCCCGTCCCTCCCTCGCTCCCTCGCTGGCCGTCGATACCTCGCTCCCTTGCCCTAAACACCGTTGCAGATGCGTCCTTTACTCTCTCTCTTTCTTTTTTCTCCAAAATTTTGTTTCTCATTTGTCAATTCTTCCTCCCAGCCCTTCTCGTCGTAGCCGCGCTGCTCGTTGTCGCTGCAGCACGATGAACCTAAGGCTCCATTATACGTTCTTGGTTGGGCTGGCCCTGACCTTTAAGTGGTTTCAAAATCCTGAGTCAGGTATTTTTCATTCATATGGGACCTGTTGGCCCGATTTCAATATTGTTTGTTAAACACCTAAAGTCAGTGTAATTTATGCTTAATCTTTGTGAGTGATAATGGACTAGTCTTGAAATTGACTTCTATTATTCTCTTTGATTCCTGTTTAGGTGATCGATTTTATTCCTCAAATAGTAACTCGAAAACACTTGTGGTGGTTTTGGATGTAGGATATTGATCGGAATGATGTTTCTTAGACAAGTTTAAATGACAGGTTCTCGTGATTGTCAACACTGCTTCCAAATGGTATTCTTTTCTTCTATGATTAATCTGATTTGTGTTTGTTATGGATGATTAAGCACAAACTAGTCTTGAAATGATATTTGCTTGATTGGTGTTTGTTATACGGTGCCAATGAAATTTATGATTTGCTTATATGATGTTCAAAATGTTCAAAAGTATAATTTATAATTTATTTGGTTAATTACAAGTATTTTCTCTTACTGTTATGGACAATGGTTCATAACCTGTTTAAGATTTTTCAATTGCAGAGTTTGAACTTTACTGGAATAGGAAAATGAACAGAAGGAAGACACATCCTTGAATTGGTCCAATATGATAGGCTGCGTAAGTGTTCCCATTACTCTATACTTTTAAGTGTTGGATTGACAGCGATGTAGAATCAACGGGAAGTACGTTAATGTATTCACAAAATAAAGGGAATGTGCTGTGGACGAAAAATTATGTTACTTGTAATCGCCGCACATCAATAATTGAAGGATAATTCGGGTGTTGCTCCTAACTTAGGAAAAGATTTTTAACTTTCTAGGAAGTCTTAAGCTCCTAAAGAACTCCTACAATATCCCTAATATTTACTAGATTTCAAAAGTCAGAGCATTCTTAAAGCCTTTTTTTTTTTGGTAAATAGACCTAACTTTAAGTTTCAATTTCTCTTTGATATTGGAAAAAGGTTTAGCATCATTGGTCATAACCCTCGTTTTTGTTATTCAATTTTAGTGCATGCCTAATTTTCTATCTTATTATAGCTGTTGCCAATTCATCTTTCTTGATTTCTACTGCTACATCTATGGAACAAAATGTTTTCAGGGGAACTATTGTATCTTAATTACCATGGTTTCTTTTGCAGTTGGTAGCCTGGTACCATGGTGTTCTTTTAGCGGATGTAAGTCTGCATTACTGTGGTATTTTTTTGCAGTTGGTATCCGTCGAATCCGGTTGTTGGATCTCCAATCGTCTCTGTTCAAGGTTCGAGCTACTCCCTCCTCCATTTCTGATACCGTTTCAGGTAACCCCTCTCTCTCTTTGTTCAATTGTTGTGCATTTGGTTTCATACATCATACATTATTAAAGCCTTAGCATGGACATACAAGGGATCAAACTTGGTTGATTACTGGATTAGATTGGCCGGCAAACTTTCTCACAAGGGGTGTTTGGGAGCCTATTTTTCAGTTTTTCATTTTTGGCTTTTTGGATTATGGTCAGAATGAGTTTTGAATTTGGAAAAAATGTGCAGAATGCATTTTGCAAAAGTAGTAGAATGCAAAATGGGAATGAAAATGCAAAAAGGAGGTTTAAACCTCTTTTTGAGTTTTTGCTCCTAAAGTCGAAAATGGAGAATGAGTTCTGCAGAACTCAGCAAAACTCATTCTTGGAACGTGGCTCCCAAACATATCATGTTGTTATTGCTTCTGCATTTCTTGCTTTTGTCCAGCATTCAACCATATTGTGATAATTACTGGATACTTCAAAGTTTTCAATTCACTATATTCTAACACTCCATGAACTGATTGCAGTAGGATAGACAGGAATGGATTATCTGGGAAGATACCTGATCTGATTGGGAATTGGACGAATATGGACAGACACACGGGGGACACCGGACACGTAGAGCCTCCCTGGCTTGCCTGATACTTAGAATCAATTATTCTACTGCTTTGTTCTTCTATTTTTTTACTAAGTTACCGTCTTTAATTTTTTTTTTTACTTTATGGTTATGATTTAAGACTTCTGTTTGGATTTTTTCTTTTACTTTATGGTTATGATTTAAGGCTGCGCAGTTGTTAGCTTCATGAATGACATGTGTTGGATCTAAATGAAAACTCCACTAGAAGTTGGATGTGCTACGTTACATTATTGCCGACGTTTTTCAGAAATCCCAACAATTTATTGACGACGTTTTTATGGCGTTCATGCCATTTTTTTCTGGCATTTTAAAAAAAATTCACAAAAGCTATTCCTGGCATTTTAAAAATCGTTGGGAATGCCCCGCCGGAGCTGTTCACTGGAAAATTTTTACCGACATTTTATGAAACGCGAGTAATAGGTCCATATTATTGCCGGCAATTTTTTCCGTCACCATTTACGCCAGCGTTTTCTGCAAACGCCGGGAATGACTTTGCTGACGTTCTTGAGATTTTTCCCGGGGTTTTTAAACGCTGGAAATACTACGATTTATTGTTATGACAGATTGTCACTTACAAGTTGTTCATGTCGCAGTTCTCTTAGGTCAAAGAAGAAAAGAGACTTTTGAAAGATTATATGTGTTTGAAGAAATGGAAAGGCCATTCCCAAACCCCACACCTAGCATTTGACCCGTGCATAATACTATAAGCCTACTCTTGTGTTTTTCCACTCACTGTACAAGATCAAGTATGATATATAGAGAGTATAGTTGAGAGAGAGAGAGAGAGAGAGAGAGAGGAGGATGAGGACAAGGTTGTCCACTCTCCACCCTCCACCCTCCACCGCCACTTTACCACCTCATATCCACCACGTGCCATCGCTAGATCACCACCGACAGTTTTTAGAAAACTCATAACCAGTGAACAACCCTTTTATTGAAATCAAATTGGACCTAAAGTTGAAGGAACATATAGGTAATTTTCTATTTTACTAGAATAGGTATTCTTTTATTCAAGTGAATTATCATTCTTGTTGGAATGCCCACTCTTCAGATATTCTCTTTCACTTTTTTTAAAGGGTCATTTATGATTTTATACCTCCGATCCACTCTTCAAATTAATCAGCCAAATTAGAAGACTTCATCTCATTCTTCAAAATTTTAGAGAATGACCCTTTAAATGACTTAAAAATAGAAGTTACTCCTTATTACACTTGCATTTGTAAAATACTCCTTATTACACTTGCATTTGTAAAATTAAATGATAATAACTATATTAATTAAAAAAAAGTATTGCTAAATATCTAAGAATAATAAAAGTTAGTATTTAAAATATCACATAGGTTACCAAATTATGTATTTGATGTAAGAATATGATGAATAGATTATTCCATAATTATGAGAGGTGGTGGGACATCATTTTTTGGTATACACCAAGACCATTGAATAATTATTCTTCTGTAAAATCACAAAGAGAATGTTTAGTTAGATGAAATTATTATTGAAATAGAATTATCATTCTGATAAAATTTTATTTTCATATTTAGTTCATCAATAAATGAAAGAGTGGACATTCTAACAAGAATGATAATTCACTTGAATGAAAGAATGCCTATTTCAGTAAAAGAGAAAATTACTTGTGTATCCCTTCAATTTTAGGTCCAATTTTATTTCAATCGTTCTTATTTTAATTTGAACATTAAACCCCTCAAACTTTGATATTGGGTTCAATGTGATTTGTTTGGGCTCTCCAATTTATCAAACAGATAGTAACCATGTGCGTTGCAAATGACCTTTTGAGAGGGATATTTCTGATATTTTACTCCCTCTTCTTCTTTAACTTCTTGAAATCCTATTTCCAGATACACTTTTTCTTTGTCTCTCTGCCCCTCCATGGCAACCACGACTAGAACTAAAAAGCCAACACCCTTGAGATCTATCCCCTACCACTACTCTCACTTCACCAACTATTACTGGCCACCCTCACCATGGAAAGCATTTGTACGTACCCCCTCTTCCAGCACCCAATGCAAAATAAACCCATCACAGTTGAGATAGACACAATAGCAAACTAAATTTCACAATCATCTCAAAATTAAATTCAATAGCAAACTAAACTTCATAGAAGTAGAGAATCAGCTCATGCTTGAAGTGTTTACTCAATAGCATGACTGAAGAGTACCTAAATATAAAAAGCCAGCTTCATTCCAATTTAAGCCCACACTTTATCTTTTCCAACACCACTTTTGACTCACTCCATTTGATGTAGAATTATCATTATCCACACTAAAAAGAAAGAGATAAGACAATGGCTGAACGATCTCTTTGATAAACCCACTTATGGGTTGGATTACCAGCTACTCTCTTTTCCTATATCTATTTGTATATACATTGAAACAAAGAGAGAATGGGATGGTTCAATTCTCCAATTGGGACATAAATTGTTTAAAATTACTATGGATTTCGAAAATTTGCCTGCAGTGTACTTCCATTATTTTTCTTATTCAGGATTCTATTGCTCTTCTTTTACATTGGATTTATTAAGGATTTTTTTCTTGATTTCTAAAAGTGTTGTCGTCCTAGAGCCCAAATCCATGGTCACCACATCCAACCCCACATCCCCATTCAGTGTTTTCACTCCTAAGAGAGAGAGAATCTCGGAATATGGTTTCAAGGAGTTGAAGAAGAAGAAGAGAGAGAGAATCTCGGAATATGGTCTTCAAGGAGTTGAAGAAGAAGAGAGAGTAAAATATCACAAATACCCCTCTCATGACCACTCTGCATTAGATAAATTAGACAGATCCTAACAGATAGATTATATTGAATCCAATGTCAAAATCTGAAGACTTAATGTTAAATTAAAGAGCAATGCTACTAATACATCACGTTGTACATCAAGTTATAAATCATGCATACGTGACATTTATTAATTTGAATACATATCAAAATTTATGGGACACTCTTTTATATTTTATACTTAAAATAATGTATTATTTGATATATTACTTGATGTATTAGAGTATCTCTAAGAAATATGTCAAATTTTTTTTATGGCCTATGTGGCAATGACATGATATTTAAATTTTTTGATCCCAACAAATATGTCAAATTGAGACTTTTAAAGTAAAAAGACATTTAAAATTAAAATATTTAAGGAAAAAGATATTTAACACTTGATGTCAAATTTGACATCAAGTAATTTTTTTTAATTGTCATATAGTATTTGATAATATTTTTAATATTTTTATTAAAATTGAGTTTGATGTTATTTTTTAAAAATTCAATTAAATTTGACATAATTATTAGAGATGCTCTTAAGTGGGCTTATTCTAAATTAAAACAAGAAAGAAGGTAATAAAATTAGAACGTGCTCTTGTTTTATTTCCCATAAATCATATCGGGGAGCCCCAAGCCCAATCTACAGAGCTGGTCTCTCCGTGCTATCGATTATCGACCATCGTAGGCCTTTCCTCGCCCTCTCTCTTCTGTACGTTCTCTTTCTCTCAGCTGGCTCTCTCTCGCAACTGGTGATGAGAGATATTGCGGTTGTATGATTTTTATTTTGTATGATCCGATTCCATCTCAAATTTGATCCGTGATTACGATTTTCGTTGCGAGTTCAAGGTTTGAGACTTTGGATCTGATCTCACTGTCCATATGATGTGAGATTTTAATTCAAATCTAAAGGTATACTCAAATTGAAACGGAGAGATGCAGTGAGCATACAATAGTGAATTAGGGTTTTGAGTGAACAAAGTTGATAAATTTTGTACCTATATGCAATTATATAGCAATAATATATGCATGTACCTAGAAAGACATGAGAAGGATCAGCGTAAAAATAGTTAGCCCAAAAAGACTAGCAGTTGAGTTTGAATTCCACCAACGGAACAACTGAACTTACAAATTCCTGATTTCGAACTGGCAGCTGTTAATATGGTTGAAAGGAAATCCTGGTTCATATCTAGACCGTAGTGCCTCGCTTGGGTGGTCGGCTAGTCCTTGAATTGCTTAAGCAGTAGGTAGGTTTTTAGTGATTCTATGGAGGAGTGATTATCCAATGGTGTTGGTGTACCGAAAACCGGAGCCCCACCACCTCTCATAATTGTGGGATTCATAATCTGTGTGTCAGATTTTTACACCAAATACATAATTTAGTGACCTATTGTGATATTTTAAATTCTAACTTTTATTGTTTTTTTTGATATTTAGCAATATGATCCACTCTTCATATTTTCTCTAATAAATATATGTTATTGTCATTTAGTTTTACAAATTTGAGTGTAATAAGGCGTAACTCCTATTTCTAAGCCATTTAAAGGGTCATTCTCTTAAATTTTGAAAGTAAGATGAAGAGTGGGTTGGAGGTATAAAATCATGAATGACTTTAAAATAAGTGGAAGAGATATTTGAAGAGAGGGTTGGAGTTGCTTTTAGGTTTCACTTGATGTGGTGATTAATTGTGGGGTCGATACACTAAGGGTGTGTTCGTTTGTTTGTTTGAGAAATTTTTTCCCAAATAAGTTTCTGGAAAAAGTTTCCCAAATATTTTTACTTTTTTCCCAAACAATTTCATCTCTCTATAAAAGAAGAGAGAGAAAGACACACCTTGAAAATGCCAAAAAAATTTACTCCCAATTTTTTTCTGAAACACTTATACCAAACATCTCAGAGTTTTTTTTCTCAAAAATCGTTTCAGAAACACTCAACCGAACACACCCTAAGTTTTGGGTCCAACATGAATATGTGTGGTGCACGGTGTTGGTACACCACGTAACGGTGCCCAAGAAGCACTTAATAAATTTTTCTTGTTATGGATGGTCCGAAAGTAAATTAACTGGCTACTTTTTCATCAGTTTAACATGACTTGTGTATTACAGACGGATTATATGTCCCTTGACCCCGGATGGTCCGCGGTCTTTGAAAGGGTTTGAGATTCGAATTAAGATATGGCTCAAAGAGAATCTCGAGTTTTATTCACATAAGTTAGTTGAAGTGGTATTTATTTATACTAAATACAAATTACATTGGAATGACCAATTAGAGGATTGGTCTAAATTATATCAGCTGGCCACTCAAGCGAGCGGCTATGGTCTACATATGAATCGGGATTTCCTTTCAATCATATTAGCATTTGCTGGTTTGAAATCGGGAATTTATAAGTTTAGCTGTTTCGTTGCCATTGACCCATGGGGAATTCAGACTCAACTGCTCGTCTTTATGTTTGACTGATCCTTCTCATTTCTCTCTCTCTGTACATGCCTGTGTTGAGTAATATTGTGTGAAAGTTTGGTTAGAGATTATGATTCTAACCTTTAATGTAGTAATCTCAATATGAGTACAATTACAAGAAAGGGCTTTAGGCTCCTTCCAACATAGAAAGACAATAATATGGTAGTTAGGAAATAAACCAATATAAGGAAATAAGCCAATATGGTGAATATTCAACACTCCCCCTCAAGCTGGTGCGAAGGTATCTCTCATGCCCAGCTTGCCAAGAATGAAATGATGAGGTCGACTTTCAATACCTTTGGTGAGGAGATTTGCTAGTTGTTCACTAGATTTCACAAACAGAGTACAAATAATCCTACTGTTCAACTTCTCCTTGATAAAGTACCTGTCAATCTCAACATGCTTGGTTCTGTCATGTTGAACCGGATTGTGAGCAATACTAATGGCTGCCTTATTATCACAATATAACCTCATGGGTTATGTAGGCTCAAACCTCAATTTTCTTAGTAGGAGTTTTATCTGCAACAACTAACAAATCCCTTGTGACATAGCCCAAAATTTTGTCTCGGCACCAGATCTAGGTACGACAACCTGTTTCTTGTTGCACCACATGACAAGATTACCTCCTACAAAGATGCAGTACCCTGAAGTAGATCTCCTGTCGTAAATTGAGCCTGCCTAGTCTGCATCTGTATATGGCTCTACTTATATATGATCATGGCTCTCAAAGAAAAGGCCCTTCCTGGGAGTTGACTTCAAATATCTAAGAATTCGAATGACAGCATCATAGTGAGACTCACAAGGAGCATGTATAAATTGACTTACCACACTCACAACACATGCAATACCAAGACGAGTACGTGATAGTATGACAGATAGATTAACTTCCCTACCAATCGCTGATATCTCCCCTTGTCTACCATTGCTCTATCTTTGCCATCTCTTAATTTTTGGTTAGGCTCCATAGGTGTATCACATGCCTTGCACCAAAGCAAACTGGTATCGGTTAAAAGGTCAAGGACATACTTTTTTTGTGAGATAAAGATTCCTTGATTGCTCCTAGCTACTTCAATTCTCAGAAAATATTTGAAACTTCCTAAATCCTTTATTTCAAACTCTTTTGCAAGGTATCCCTCTAACATCTGCATCCCCTCTTCATCACCTGTAAGTACAATATCATCCACATATACTATGAGGGCAGTTAGCTTACCCTGTGAGGAATGTCGGATGAAAAGTGTGTGACCACCTTCTTTTTCGGGTAAACATGTGTGTAATTACCTTGGCTTTGCCTAAAACCACAGTGATAATTGATTGAGTAAATCTTTCAAACCATGCTCTCGGAGATTGTTTAAACCTATATAAGGGCTTTTTGAGTCTACAAACCTTTCTCATTGTCTTGGGATCTTTAAAGCCGGGAGGAATGTTCACGTACACTTCTTCCTCCAGATCTCCATGCAAGTTGATGAAGTGGTCAATTGTTGTTTGCCGCTAGTGACAGAAGAATCCTCATAGTATTTATTTTTGTAACTAGAGCAAATGTCTCTTGGTAATCTACTCCATAGGTTTGTGTGTATCTCTTTGCCACCAACCTTGCCTTATATCTCTCATGGGATCCATCTGCTTTGTGCTTGACTATGAACACCCACTTGTATCCCACCGTCTTGTGCCCGTTCGGTGTCTCGACCAACTGCCAAGTGTTGTTTTTATGAAGAGCTTTTATCTCTTCTAATATGGCACTTCTCGACTTGGGATTATTGAGTGCATTCGGAACATTGTTAGTAATAGACCCAGAAGAAAATTTTGAAACAAACACTTTATGAGAAGGGGACAACCGACTATATGAGACAAATTTAGACATCGGATGTTAGGTACAAGCCCGGACACCCTTGTGTGTGGCAATGGGTTCATGAAATCATCTAATTCATTGTCAGAAATAGAAGGAGAAGAGGAAGTATGAGTACCTGAACCTGTACCACGTAATAGTGATTGTAGTGGCGAATCAGGAAGGATGGTCTTATGTCTTGACCTCCTGTGGTAAAGAATATCTTCTTTTCTTGCGGGATGGTTTATTGTTTCCATGAATTCTTCTCCTTGATTTTCCATTCTCACTTCTTCTCCCTCAGTATCCTTCTCCAATGTACCTAGTATCTCAAAAGAATTAGACACATGCACAGACAACTTCGGAATTTCTTCCACTCTCATAGGTGTACTCTGCCCTGAAGAGGTGAATGAGAGGCGAAATAGGACCGTGACTCAAAGAACGTGATATTCGTGGAGACAAATCACTTGCGGGTTGGAAGATAATAGCACTTATAACCCTTTTGGGTGGAAGAATAACCAACGAATATGCATTTAAGGGCCCGTGGATTAAGCTTGCAACGGGTAGGAGAATGATTATGAACGAAGCATGTACACCCAAAGACACGGGAACGGATGCAGAACAACGTAGAGGACCTAGTAAGTACTGTGATAGGTGCACGTTTATCGAGAACACGGGTAGGAAGATGGTTGATTAGGAATGCATCAGTCAAGATGGCCTCACCCCATAATTGTTTTGGGACATTCATCCAGAAACTCATGGTTCGAGTCATATCTAAGATCTGACGATTTTTTTGCTCGGCAACGCCATGCTGTCGAGGGGTGTTGCTGCAAGAAGTTTGATGAATTATGCCATAATCTCGAAAATGAGTTTGAAGACCACTTTTAAAGAACTCCCCCCATTAGCAAAACGGACAATTTTGAGAAGTGCCTCAAATTGAGTGTAAATCATTTTATGAAAATCTTTAAAAATAGTATGAACTTCATTTTTGTATTTCATCATATAAACCGGTGAAGTACGAGAAAATTCATCTACAAAAGAGACAAACCACCTATTACCTTTAAGGGAAACAACCTGTGAAGGGCCCCAAACATCAATATGAATAAGGCTAAATGGAACAAGATTTTTATTATTATTCGGATAAAAGGAAGCCGTTTGATGCTTGCTCAGTTCACAAGATTCACATTTAAAAGTGGAAATAGTTTTATTGTCTAACAAGGAAGGAAACAAGTGTTATAATAAATAAAAAGAAGGATGGCTAAGACGGTGATGCCATAACCAGATAGTGTCAGCAGAGGAATCAAAAACCCTCATGCGATGAGCCTCCTGGTGATTGTTCGAACTTCCTTTCACGAGATCCAAGACATATAGACTATGTTTCTCTCTACCACTGCCAATCGTCTTTCTCATGATAAGGTCCTGGAAAACACAGTGAGAAGGAAAAAATGAGACGCTGCAATTCAAGTCACGAGTAATTTTGCTAATAGACAATAGATTAGTAAAAAAACTAGAAACATGAAATACAGAGGATAATGGTAAGGTCGGGGAAGCATGGATTAAACCTTTGCTTGACACGGATGCAAAAGTGTCATCAGCGATTTTAACTCGACCTGAGTATGGTTTATAGGTGGAGAACACAGAGGATACACCAGTCATATGATCAAATGCACCGGAATCAATAACCCGAGGAATACTAGACAAAGAATGGAGAGCACTTACAGAGTTAGCTATGTTACCTAAACGGGCAAAAGATGACGAGGAACTAGCGGGGTTATCATGCCGCGACATAAAGCGGCGGAGAGTCTCCATCTCTGATGAAGATGGAGTCGGATCACTAGCAGCTGGTGAATCTACAACCTTTGTGTGATGGGCATGGGATCCTCCCCCTCTACCTCCATAACTCCCAAACCTGCCACCCGAAGGCCCAGAGCGGCTACCTTTCCCATGATTGCCTCTGCCCCTATTGAGTTTCCAGCATGTCTCCCTGGTATGGCAAGGGCACTGGCAATGATCGCAAAACAACTTATCCTTCTCATCAGGAGATCTCTCGGTAAAGCTATTGCGGTTCCAAGGTTGGTTCCTACCATCATTGTAGGGAGCAGAGACCAAGGCAGAGAGGCCAGAAGGAACAGTAGACAACACGGTAACACGTCGGCTTTCTTCATTCTGAACATAGGCAAAAACTTCTCGGAGAGATGGAAGTGGCTCCATTCCCAATACTTTACTACTAATGAGATCATACTCTTGATTTAGATCAGCAAGAAACTTGAATATTTGGTCCCTGTCAACCAACTTCCTATAACTCGTAGTATTTTCAGCGCAAATTGGGTTCTTATCCTGGTAATGATCAAAAGACTGCCATAAGCTGATAAGGGTAGTACAGTACTGGAGAACTGTCATCTCATCCTGTTTTTGCCGTTTGATGGTGCGCTTCAGATCATATAACTGAGCCATGTTCCTTTTGCGAGCATAGGTACCCGCAAAGGCATTCCAAATCTCCTTGGTCGTATCCAAAATCAGATATATCGCCGATCGAAGGAATCTTAGAATGTACTAGTCTATTCATCACTTGGAAATTCTTTGTATCCCATTTTTTATATCTCGGACCTTAATAGGTGGCGGCGATGTTGTCCCATCGATATAACCTAGGCAGTCTTGACTTTTCAGAGACAAGATTGCCGAGCGTGACCAAGAGAGGTAGTTTTAGCCATCGAATAGGGTGGTAGTGATTCTCAAGTTAGAGTTGTCTCTAGAAATAATACTCCCGCGCTCTACCAGTGGTTGGGAGCTTACGGTAGATTTCTCTTACCCTATAGCAAGCGAAGACAAATACTCCTAACAATGACACGATAAGAGATGGAACACTGTAAGCCACGAACAAGTCGTACGGGATTCGGGAATTTATGGAAGGATCATGAGCTGATCTAGAAGCCAATAAAAAAAGATCGGGAACACGAGAGAGTTCAGCAGAAAGTATAGAGCAGCGATGATGAGGCTGCTGGTGGTTGCGAGTGGCAAAAGGGGCTCGCGGTGGTCTGGTGGGTGTCGCGAGGTGGCTGATGGGTGTTTGGTGGGTTGGCGATGGGCTGGTGGTTGGGTTTTATGGAAGAGGCACTCGTGGCGTTCGTGGTAGAGTGGGGGCCGGGGTTGGGTTTTTGGTGGTGGTTGGTGTTGCGATGGTTATTGATGGTGGTGGCTATAGTAATTGGCCAAACTCTACTTAGGGCGGCTCTGATACCATGTTGAAGAATATTGTGTGAAAGCTTGGTTAGAGATTATGACTCTAATCCTTTGTACAGTAATCCCAATACGAGTACAATTACAAGAAAGGCTCTTAGGCTTCTCCAAACATAGAAAGACAATAATATGGTAGCTAATACACCAATAAAGGAAATAAACCAATATAAGGAAATAAGCCAATATATGGTGAATATTCAATAGCCTATACTATTGCTATAAATTTGCATATACGTATGAAATTTATGTTGACCCTCTAGTTTGTTGTCTCAGATATCGTAATTCATTACTATATGCTTCCTGCATCTCTTTCTGTTTGAATTTGAGTATGACTTCAGATTTGAATTGAATTGGATTGGAAGTTGTTACGATTTTGTCAGATCCTTGTGTTTGTAGCGTTACAAAAGTTGCTAGCGAAGTAGCAATTGGGGCCTGATTATCAAGTTTTGAGCTTTTTAATTTAGTTTTTGTGTGTTTGTTTTTATCATTGTTTTATTCTGTTCAACCACTTCAGAACAGTTTCTTGAAATTACATCATCACAATCACAAAGATTAATTGGTCAGCGAACATAGTTTACCTTATGCATAGCAGATGCCAATAGTTTAACACTGAGACTTACAACAGCTTTACATGTGGTGCTTAAATACGATACGCACTAGCTTTCTAATATGACAACTATCGCTGCGAATTGTTGCGCGGTCACACGTGATGCACTTCTTTTATGTTTTCATAATAGAATTGTAGATGGTTAAAGGACAAAAATCATATTAGCCAGAATGAGTAAATAAGCAAAAATTCAGCACAGGGCATCAAATTAGAGGGGCTAGAGAAGAGAGTACATAATGGTTGTGTAACTTGTGTTTGAAATACCATTTCTTCCTGTAAGTCTACGGAAACCACAAATCAGAAGTTATTGATATCACAAACACCAATATTTTGATAATAGAAAAAATGAATTGTTGAGAATGAAGAGATATAAATTTTGCAAAAGAAAGATCCCATCATTTCCACGATAAATGAAGTGAAAGAGAGAAGTGAGTGTCATTCTATGTTAGTATTCCATGAAGAGATTGATTGGTTGGATTCACAAATATCAATTGTATCGCAGACAAGCAGAATGGAGGTTTTAGTCAGTTATTAAATGATGAGGGAAGTTACTCGCGTAAGTAGTATACCAGTCAAATACCTTTTCTGTGGAACTTTCGAAAATGCCCTGGGAATTAAAGAGAAATCAAAAAGTGGCGGGCTTCATTTGGAGGATTCACCAAGTTTGCATATAATGGAGAAACATATATAGGTATGCTGAGCAGCGTTCACCCTTCCAAGAAGCTGCCACGTCCGTTTTTTACGGCTTTTAGACACCCATACAAGTGGAACACGTGCCTACTATCTAAGAGACATCCATATGTGTATTATTCACCCGGACACACTTTCCCTAGTTGGGGAGACATGTGTCTAGCACTTAGAGACACACGAGCACTTAGATATTCAACTTTTGTTTCAAAGATTCTTATTCATTGTGTAATGGCAGTCTATTCTTGGTGCACATTGTTGGCCTTGAACTTGCTCTCAGCTTTTGCCACAATGATTGTTTTATGTATTTTGCTTTTATGTTTTTGGCTTGAATCGCTACTCGCATTAAGTTGGCCAATCCTACCTCTGAATAGGTGATTTGAGAGTTATAGTGGGGCAAGGATGGGTGTTAAACAAGCAATAAAAAGCATAGATGCATTTCCACGAGCTGAAGAGCACTTGTTGCAGAAAACACAATCTGGGGCAGTTGGTATCTATCTGTTCCTTTCCACATTCTCCTTTTCCTTTTTCTCCTTCCCTCCCTTACTTTTTAACTTTCTCTCGAAAACAGTTTATCATTCGTAAATCGTAATTAAGACATGCGTGTACAACTTACAGAGAAGAAGGACAAAAGGCATGCTTGTGGAAATTATTCAGTCTGTTTATGGCTACACCATCAAACTTAAGTAAATTGCAGTTCTTTCGTATGTTAGACACTTGAGACGGTTGCCAACTTAAACCACTTGATTGCATGTAGTAAAAAACTTATGTTTCTCTATGCCAGTTCTGTATATTGAGGAGACATGTTAGGGAACATGGCTTTGATTTGTCATTTTCATTGCTTAATTGGATATGCTTCACAATTTTCTCTCCACGATTCTTGAAACCTAGCATCACGAGTGAATTACTTGTAATGTTTTACTTTGGTGAATTTCTTGGAAAAACAATGTCATTTGGAAGATGTTTTTTATCCATGTTTATTTGGTATGTTTTGGTTGCTGTATTGCTTTATCACATGCCTACTTTTGAAATATTATAAGTTGAAGTCACTATTTTCTTTTCTAGTTATTATTATTTGGTTTGAATAATAGCTCACACAATTAAGTTTCTATTGTTTGCATCTTGTTTCGTATAATGAGACCAGAACCAAACACACCCCACCACCCCCCCCGCGGCCGGGGGGGGGGGGGGGGGGGGGGGGCGGCTTTTTGTGATCCTCCCTAGGCATGAGCCCTTCATGGTTGATGGGCTTGTTTGAGTTGGAAAGTATGGCTGTAATCCTCTTTCCCAGAACATGATGGCATATCAAGTTCTTTCTTCATGTTGATCCTCGTCTCAATGAACATAGAGTTAATATTATTTTCTTTTATCATTTATTTGGGTAGTCTAGTACTTTTGGTCTTACTAGGCTTAGCTAATGTTATTAGGGTTGGCCCTATGTAACCATATGCTATGATTGCAATCTTTATCTTCTCAATAAGCATCGTACTTCTTTTGTCTTTTCTCTTTGCAGTCTTACATGTTATCAAAGCAGTACCGTTGTTGGATTAGCAGTCGTGAATCTTTTTTATTTCCTTATTGCAACGGGTTATCTTCGTTGTACCAATTGACTATCTTTGTACGTTATTGGAGTGTTCATTCCTCAACAAGACCACCATAGACACTCCACCCCCCTTGTCAGACTTCACAAACTGTCGGCGAACCTCTATATACATGCAATGATCCCCATCTTACCGCAGGCAACCCTGTCTTACCTCTGGTGACCCTCTCTCCATTGTGGCGACAGAGATTTGAAACCCTTTAGCAACAATGACCTTCTCTGACCAAATTTTGATGCCCCACTCTAGTCAAAGCCTTGCCAGTCTTTGTTATTTCTTTCCATGATCTCTCCAGGTTCGACGCATTGTTGGAATGTGTATTTCGACTCAGATTAGGTTTTTTGCTGAGTTGAGTCTTAGAATCATATTCAAAAGCTATTTAGGTCACAAAATTTAGACACTCTCTTCTTTTTTAGCCGAATAATTTATTCTTTTTCTCGATCTTCTTGTCATGTGTGGGGATAAAATGTAGTATTTGGTAATTGTTTGAATGGGGATTAAGTACTCTTATTGGTCATGTGTAATTAGAAATTTCATAGATTGAAAAGGTATGTGGGGGTATGTAACTGGTTCTATGAAATTGCCCATATCCTGAAGTCAAAGGGTTTGCAACTTGCCATATTGGATTGAAAAATGCACGATTACTTGGTTTCATAATTCTGTAGAACCAAGAAGAGATGAATTTTTGGAACATGACTCAACAAATGGAAGAATGGAATTATTTGAGTGTATGATCTTGAGTCCAACTCTATGAAGCATGATGAACTTGGGATGTCTATTTCGCATGCTACCAAGTGGGATATATCTGTTGGACTATTTTATGATAAGATGACTACTTATTGGGATCTGTTGGCTCTTATTGAACTTCTTGGGTCTCAATCACTACATTATTATGTGAAGTACCATGAAAAATGACTTGTGTAGATTCTCATGGCTCTCTATGATCAGTTTGGGTCTCTTCGTGGGGCTATTTGCGACGATTATGCAAATCAAATTCTTCATTGTGCTCCTTTCAGTGATGAAAAAAAGTTGGTACATTTATTGAATTACACGTTGAATTCCTAGTTTTGGATAGTATTTCTCTTAATGATCCTGCAGAATATTGTAAGCTAGTGGGCTATTTAGTGAATTTTATTGGGACTTGGCCCAACATTTCTTATGCTATTCACATTGGTAGGTGTCACAGGATCGAATTTCCTACCGAGGTTCGACCTGTGGTGGCACTAAACTCCACCAAGGATTTAGTCAGCCAACTCGCGAAATAAAAACGAAATACAATCTAAGCGACAGTGTTTACGGGAAACCCTTTCCAACCAATGTTTATTCACGAAGAACTCTGAAAACCAAAGCCAGTTTAGACAGAATTTCCCCACACTACTCTCCTGCCTAGAAATGCCCCAGCATTACCTTTATATAGGATACAATCAGAAAAACGTGGCTAGCCACACATGGGTCATGGACAGGTCCCAGGGTCGGGGATGATCGGAGCAGTGGCCAGGATCAGTGACTGAGCTCTGATACCATGTTCAGATGTGTCCTGGTTACAACAGTAATCACTCTTATTAGTGTTCCATTAACTAAACAAAGGTATATACAACCCTAACTATAACCCTAACTATACAAGGACAAAAATACCCCTTATGACAAAGAGTCTAGCAAATAGG
>JABCMJ010011086.1:0-12297 GCA_014822125.1 Arbutus unedo | reverse complement strand
AAATTTTGATAATTCAAATCGTTCAATGTGTTTAAAACATATTTTTAAGGATACAAGCGATAAATCAACTCAAAATATTACCGAGAAAGACTTGATCCAAGTAGTTTTTCATAAAACTATTACTGTTCAATATTTATGCAAAACTATTCGGATCAAGTCCTTCCTGATATTTTTTTAAGCCGATTTCTCGTAGGTATCCTTAAAAATATATTCTAAACACATTGAACGATTCAAATCATCAAAATTTAATCAGAAAATAAGATATCTACATTTTAGCAAAATAAGAAATCCCTCACGGGATCAAAAAATCAATCTCTTTGAGTTTATATATATATAGAGAGAGAGATTTACATATTGAGCTGAAAGATAAAAGACAAGAAAAGTGAGGAGATGAAGAACTGAATAATTAATCCATGTGTCCAACATAATATAATATTATCTGTTTTGTGAAAGTCAGTTTTGAAGTTTAGTTGATGAAAAACAGGGAAAGGTGCTTTTGCAGGCACAAGGCATCACGGATATGCATGACTCCTTTACTTTATTTTGTTTGTTTTATTCCCTTTTAATTTTGCTGCCAACTCAATTTCTATGGAAAAGCCTAATTATGGGACCATGAAACAAGCATAAGAATGTTTTTAATATATATATATATATATATATGTTTTCCTTTTAAGAAAAGAACTTGTTTTCGGTGGACTCGTTCATGTTATAATTTGAACTCGTTTATGTTATAGAGCTTGACAAGTACAATAATTCTGCAAAACATCAAATCGGTCTGTCTTGCTAACTAAATGATCAAATGAAATCTATTTTGAAATGCAATTTTAGCATCATATTTTATTGTTCATTTTTTAACAAGAATATTTCTCAATCACACTGAGTTATCAATCCAATTGATTTACCTTTTGCATAAATATTCTATTTCTTGAGCTCTAAAATGTTCACGGTTAGAAATTTTTTTAAAAGAGATAGACCCCATTACGCAAATTTAAAGATTTTTAGAGCTTAATTAAATATTATACTCTATTTTAAATTATTATTATTTTACTTTCTAACTCTTTTATTTATAACTATTTACAATATTTTTTAAAACTCTTTATTATTTTTTTTCTTAATCCGTATAAAATTGTTCATGTATAGAGATATATATGTGTATATATATGTATATTAGTTCATTGTCCATATATTTATACATATATATACACAAACACATATAAAATTGAGGCTATATATGTGTATAGATGTATATACGATTGCATATAGTTAAAATTTAATTTGTCTTGAAATAGTTAGTCTAGGATATAACCTTGAAAATCTCAATTTATCTTAATGAATTAAATTTTTCTTAATTTAAAAAAATACAGTGGGGCAGGACGGGGATCCCCGATCCCCGTTTGGAGTGGGAATGGAGTGTGGGGTTTGTTTGCCGAACGGGGAACAAGGCGGGAATGGAAGTAGAGTTCGAATTCGGAGATTGGAGGCAGGGATGGACAAATCCGATCCCGATCCGCTCCATTGCCATCTTTACACGTGGATTGATGATGAGGAAGGGAAATGATTCAATGTTGGTGCTCCCATAGGACAAGGTAGGAGTGGAACCATGTGGGGGGCCAAGGAGGGCTCCAGCCCTCCAAAAATCCCAAAAATTTTTAAAACCTAGATATAAAAAAATTTAAAATTTAAAATAATATAAAAAAATTATATTTCGTCCCCCCAAAATTATATTCAACCCTTTATTTCCTAAAACAAAAAATTTTGGGCTCCCAAAATTACAATTCCGCCCTGGGACAAAGGCCAACTGGTATGGGTTTGTGCCCAACTTAAGTGAGAAATCAAGATGGCCCTGATTTATCTTTTGGGCTCTACAAGGAAAAATGGGTCTATAATGTGTGCACGATTCATGTTCCGATTAATCATGCAACTTAAACATATTTATGCATAATTTAAATACTTGAAATTAAAATTTCTTATTATTAAATTAAAAATTTCGGGTCAGTTCGATCGTGACATAAAAATAAAATAAATGCAAGGAAGATCTAGGAAAGGCAGATTCTCTCGGTCCTAATTTCGAGTAACTTAATTTTTTATTGTTATTTATAAAATTTATTCAAATGTTTTTCGTGTTTATTAATTTTGTGTTAAATTTTTCTGAATTATTCTTTCGTCTAGAAAAAAAATATGATCACAATCTTTAAAAATTTTACTAAAAATAAAAATAATCTACTACGGACAAATTTTTAGATATTCTCTTATCGAGATAAAAATAAAATTGAATGAATAAAAAAAAAAAAAAAGGTAATTCGAAAACAAAGTTAGGCCAACCATACCCTTAGACGATGTTGATTTATTTCTATGACATTTGTTGGTATATAATATTTGGCGTTATTCAATTGACAGATTTAATCATGATCAGTGACAAAGCTAGTATTTTAAATTAGTCACATAATTAATTCTAAAAATCTTAATTCACATCCAAACCTCCACTGAATCACATGTAAAGATACTGTAGTTGGAAGATGAACACTTATATTTATCTGTTGAAAATTGAAAAAGAAATTTATCTGAACAAATATTATACAGGGAAGATTGAATAAAAGAATTTACCTATTCATATTGAAAATTGAACAGCTGAATTTATGTATTCAAATTTTATTTGTCGTGGTGAATAGTAATAGAATATAGATAAATTAGAACAAATAATATTATTTGTTAAAAATATGTCAAAGACAGATATAACCTAACACGGATAGAGTTATAATTGGAAAAAAAATTCATAACATAGCACATGTAAAGTTATCTATTAAAACAATTTGTGTAATTCGTGTAATAAAAAACATGACATAACATAAAACAGATAAAGTTATACGATAAAACAAATTAGAACTTTTCTTAACATAACACAAATTAAAAGATAACTTTATCTATTAGCTTATTTGTCTGTAATAAAGATGTGACAAATAATTTGTGTAATAAAGACATGACAAACAATTAGAACAAATTGAAAAAAAAAAACATTCCAGATAAAGTTATTTGTTAGGCATGATAAAGTTATCTGTTGGAACTTTATGTATTTTTGTGTAATAACATAACACAGATAAAATTATCTAGTAAAATTATATCTGTTAGTGTATTGTTAGACATGATAACATTATCTCTTAGAATGCTACCCATTTTATCCATTTCAATACTTCAACAAGGAACATATAATCTTATGTAATCAAGTAAAAAATCATGTTATATGTTGAAAATATATGGTGAGTAAAAGATAATGTTAAATGTTAGATGATGGTATGTTACATAGAATACATAGAATTGACGTACTTGGTGAAGGACATTTTTAAAACCAATATATCAAGAGAACTTCCAATTATAATAACCTTACAATAATAGAGTCAATTTCTACCCGGACTTCCTTTACTAGTTATATTTAACCAATAAATATAGTTATTACACCTAATTAAATTCGGGTCTACAATGTCTAATTAAATAAAAGAGAATAAAAGTCAATTTGTCTCTAATACTAAGAATGAAATCTTCCAAGGCTCTACCCCTTGGATCTCGAGCGTTACTTGAAAATAGTTTATCAAGAAAAAATAAGTCAAAACTCTTATAGAATTACAATGTTAAATAAGCTTATAACTTGTTTCTTATTAAATATATAGATTTTCGTTTGACTACAAAAGAATAATACATTTGAAAAATTTTTACCATACAATTATACATTTAAAAATCATATGCAACACATAAGACCTCTATCACAACCGACAACAGACACCACATATGCTAAAACTTACGTCACATTCTAGTCTCTAATACTTTTATAAGCTCTCATCGCAGGAATCATCCATAATACCTTCAATAGTGCTACACACACATCATTTTTACACATTATTTTTGCACATCACTTAAAACTACGTAGTTTTAAGTGATGTGTAAAAATGATGTGTAAAAGTGATGTGTGTGTATCATTTTTGTAATACCTTTATTAGTTTTATGGACTCTCACCTCAGAAATCCACCAAGTGGTACCTAATTTTATGGGCTCTCACCGAAATAATCACACACTTTCCTTAATTTTACGGGCTCACATTGTCAGAATCACACAGACTACGTTCTTAGGGTATCACAACTCGACACATGACCAAGCACACGCACTAATATTCCGGCAATGATCAATTCATATTCCCACAAACAGTATGGCTCTACCGTACAGAAGTTTAAAAAAAAAGTGTTTCTACCAGTAGAGGAAACGTTTCTACAGATGGAAATCAACATTGGTTCAATTTACGAAAAACTTCTACCAGTGCAACCCTTAGCTTTTACCGGTATAAAACGCTACTAGAATATTTTTCAAAAAAGTTCTACCGGTAGAGAAAACACTTCTACTAGTACAAAATGCTTTTGTCTTTTTTTTTCACAAAACTTCTACCAGTACAAAAACTACTTCTGCCGATAGAAAGAACATGTTATGTGAGAAAAACTGCAATAAAACAATCAGAATTCGAATAAACCCTATCAAATCACACACCAAGTATCACTTTTTTTTGGATAAACACACCAAGTATCACATAACCATTAAATCAATCAAAGACGATACTACAGACAAATTAAACAAACTTAAAGCAAGAGTTTAACACGAAATCCTATCTCGAATCAAGAACTCCAAGAAAATTCTATTAACTTGCCGAGAACACAGTGAAAAAAACACCAAACAATCAGGCATCCAAATGCTCTAGAATAGCCAGAAGTAGATTTGGAAGCAATCCCAAGAAAGCAGCAAATATCATTGCTCCCTTAGATTACAGAAAACGAGAAACAACTATTCGAACGGATCAGGATCAGAATCATAATTTCAGCTTTCATTCCATATCAAAACTCCAAGCAAGAAACAAATTTATAATTTCTCTGAGTGATAGACCTGATAAGTATACAATCATTCCCTGCACCTTCTCTGCCAATGCCCAGCAAAAATGTATTTCTAGGACAAAGAATCAAAAGTAAATTACCAACCTGCTTACAAAGCAGATACAAAAGAAAAAATCGTACCTTCGGGCGAACAAAAAGAAAGATACCATTTTCATTTGGGTCGGCAAATTAATCAAAACCACCCCCCTACCACAATCCAATGAACTTCCACCAAACCCCTCCAACACCAAGCCAAATAATGAGATTGACAATGGAGATGACGAATCCATAACCCCACCATTTAGCAAGAGGCACATAGTTTGCACCATAGAAAACGGGTGCTGATCCGATGCCGTAGTGGGTGAGGCCTCCCATCAAGTTGGAAAGGAAGGCAAGAACCATCGCTCCCAAGTATGGTGGGGTCCCTAAAGCACTAGAAACTGACAAGAATGCTGTAAACATTGCGCCAATATGAGCTGCTCCACTGGCAAAGAAGTAGTGAGAGTAGAAATAAAGAAGAACCAAGATGCCAAAAGATAACTGCCATGAAAGACCCAATCCGCCAACAAACTGTGAATAAAGGTAAACGAATTAGTTACAAATCCACAGTTTCAAAACTAGGATATATTAGTAAACAAAGCATGCTCGAAATTCGAAGGAATCCATTAGGTGTACTCCATGCATTCAAATTAAGAAAATAAAAAGGGCATAGCATATATCCAGAGAGATGGACAACCACCACAGTGAAGGGCACTTCATAAAACTTTTGAGAAATATTGAATAGCAATGAACCATCTAAGACAACTGTTAATCCTATAATGCTGGACTAATCACAGATCATCTAATCTTATCTCACAGAGGAACCCAATAACTGTTGGATTACACGGCAAACAAAAATAAGTAACAGACTGACCTGACGATTTTGCTCCTACCTAATAGAGAAAGTAACAGACTGAAAACAGGTAAAATAAGGTTTATGCGCTGTGGTTTAGCAAACTCGTTTCAAATTCCCATACTTCACAAAGGGTAATTCTGCTTTAGTCTTTTTTCTTAGGAGATGAATTCGAAAAAAGGAGGACCGTCAGAGGCTTTAAGTAGAGAGAAAATACCCTAGTTTTAATTTTCTTTCATTTGGGAACTTCAATTTGGTAATAAAGTAACTTTTCCATCCATTCTTTGTTTACTTTTGTTTTTCTACAAAATCATGTTCTCACCAAATTAAAATATTAAAGAAATGTTGATGCCTTTTCTATTGTTACTCTTCCTTTCTCCTTATATTGATATTTTAACTCGAATACAGTTTAATAAAAGAATCTTATTTGCCATGTGGTGTAGAAAAATAAGGTTGTTAATGTGTATTATTAATTAGGAAATTGTATTTTAGTAAAGTGCATTACTTGTATTCCTAGAATTATGAGATTAATTAGGGGTTAAATTAGTATTTGATTTGATTAGGAAGGATTCCCTAGTCTGAGTACTTAATTGAGATTGTGTCCCATTTTGTAGTTAGAAATTTGTGTATATAATCTTGTATATGGCTTTTGAATCAATATTAAAAAATATTCTCTCAATTCTTTTCTTTTATTTGTTTTTCCGCATGGTATAAGAGTCATAAGATCATCCTACATGATTTTTGTTCCTGGCAAGCAGCTTAAGTTTGCCACCATCCGTCGGACACTCATAACATGCTCGTAAAACCTTTTGTTTGCTTAGTTTACTTCTCGATTAACCTTTCTTTTCCTACAACAACTTTACTTGGCTATCGCTTGCCCTCTGTGGACTTTTTTGGTGCAATCTTGTGATGCGTTAGAGCCTTGTGCTCCCTTTCTTTTTGTGTGTGGACTTCCATTTTCATCCAACAGCCCTCTTTTTCGTTTCCGTTATTTTATTGGCATATATTATTGATTTGTTGTTGTTCTTTTGTTAATTCGTTCTTGATCTGTTGTCCATTAATTTGTTGGTTGTTTCTCGAATTTTTCTAAGAAATTAATTTGGGTCCATTAATTTGTTGATTGTTTCTCGAATTTTTCTGGGAAATTAATTTGGGTTGCAACTTGATTGGATGGAACATCGATCTCAAATAAGGCTAGATGCCCAACTTATCGCTAATCAACCTTGACGTTTTTAGTTGCTTAACTTCACTACAGCAACTTCTTCTTCGACCCAGCGCCGCAATGACAGCCGTCTGTCCAACATGGAAAAAATTACTTATTTTTCGATAGACTTCATTGTAGTGATCTCTTTTCTTCAGTTCCACGTCGCTAGCCTTCATCGCTAGTGATTTCTTTTTAGCCTTCCTCCCCGATTGCTTGATTGAGCCACAATGTTAGAGATAAATCAAACACCACAGCAGTTCGATGTAAAGAATATTTTTTTTCCATGGAGATCTTGAAGAGGAGATTTATATGGAGATCCCTCCTGAATTTAGAAGCAATCGAGTCACTGGTCAGGGATGCAAACTTAAGAAAGCCTTGTATGTACTTAAGCAATCTCCAAGGGCATGGTTTGAAAGACTCGCAAGAGTGATAATAGATATGGGGTACAGACAGAGTCAGGGAGACCACATGTTGTTCATCAAGCATTCAAGTTCAAGGGAAATTACAGCTCTTCTGGTATATGTTAACGACATCATCATGACCAGGAATGATGGAAAGTAGAGACAATTTTGAAGCAATGCTTGGCCAAGTAGTTTGAAATTATAGAATTAGGCAGGTTAAAGTACTTACTTGGTACTGAATTTGCACACCTTACGTGTCTACTAACTGCCAACTTTCAGACATGCTTACTAAAGGATTAAGTAGTACAACATTCGAGAGAAATGTATCCAAGCTAGGAATGAAAAACATCTATTCACCAGCTTGAGGGGGAGTATAGAAAAATAAGGGTGCTTATGTGTATTATTATATTAATTAGGAAATTGTATTTTAAGAAAGTGTATTATTTGTACTCCTAAAATTAGGAAATTAATTGGGAGTTAACTGATATTTTATTTGATTATGTAGGATTCCTTATTCTGAGGAATCATTTGGGATTGTTTTCTATTTTGTAGTAAGGAATTTGTGTATATAATCTTGTGTATAGCGTTTGAATCAATATCAGAAAATATTCTCTCAATTCTTTTCTTTTTCTTTGTTTTTCTGCATGTAGCATTATCTCAAACCAAGAGCAGTTTCACTTTGCTCTGTACTATGACCAAAGGGTTGCAATGTTGCATCTTGAAATAAGGGGGTCAAAGTGAAAATAGGTCTAGCCATTGGTCACACCAAGTAATTTTCACGTGACAAGCCCATATTATATTTTTACCATGAAACACAAGTACCGAAAAAGAAACTAAATTTTTTTTTTTAGATTAGGCAGACATAAACTCCAAGAAAAGGGAGAACCAAAAAAGAGATCTGTTTACAAGAAATCACTTCAAAAGAAAACAAGGTAAGTCCGATCTTTTTCAATTATATTTTATAGTTATATAGAAAATACAGACAACCAAAACAGGCCAAATTAACAATGAGTAGGGAGGAGAAGTAAAAACCTTCACAACAGTTTGGCTGAACCATGAGATAAGCCCATATTTGTTGAGATAACCAGCCATTGCAATGAGTGCTGCAAACCACGTAAGAGTATCCCAAGCAACCGCTTCACCTAAGCATTCCTTCCAAGTGACAACCCCTGTTATAAGGAGAACAGATAACCCAAGGATGGCAGCAGTAACAGCATCCACATTCAGCACGCCTCCGAACACCCATAGTCCGACCTGATACAATGAACAACAGGCCAGGTGAGTAAAAAACAGAATATGGAATTCCCCAACAGGTGCACACATATATTAACAAATTTCATGCCAGCAGATGCATGTCCACTAAATTTGCCAGCACCATAAGTTCATGAGGTAACTGCTCTAGAAGGACTGGAAAAAAAACATTTTTCCTAAGTCCTAACACCAACTTGGCCAGCTTATTTTTCAATGCAAGTAATATGGCAACAATTTGAAAGGAGTGCTGGAGTGGTTCCTATATAGGTACATCGTGAGACTCGCGACATGTCAAAAAAGTCCTTAGGGACAAGGGTCTAGGCAACCAAATCCAAGAATTTGTTGATTAGATATGTCATCATGATCATATGGCAAAATACAAAAGATTAAAGAGGTACCAATATAAAAGTAACAGGAACTTCAAACAATCAACATTAAAAGATGACCAAACCATAAGGACGGATGTACTCTCTTAATGATTACTTGATAACCAACACCTTATACCAGTTGTCTGGAAAACATGTTTTCAAGTTAGTAGCTAGTAGCTATTGGCAACGTAAATGATGAACCGAAGATGCTTTTCCTGGTGTTCAGCTCCAAATGCTTTCAAACTATTGATTGAATGGGGAAATTGTGAGCTTAATCTTGAAATAACACCTACACATCATGAAAAATCTGCAGCCAATGGAAAAGAACAAGAAAACATGACGACAGACTGAATTAACAATTAACATCAGATAGACAAGTAAGGGCACTATCAGAAGTTGTCTCACCGTCCTCCACTAACATGGTTGGTAGGACAAGAAATTGAAATTGGGTGAACAGAAAAATGCTGAATTCCAATAAAAGATGCCCTAACTTGCAACCACAAAAATTATAATTTTAGCCCAAATTTCATATGGAAGCATAGATATAAAAGGTAAAAAGGAACTCTGTGAAGTTATCTATTGGTGCTTTCAATTAGTACTTCTTGATTTATAGTTATGCAATTGTGTACATTTACTTATAACTATACGACCTGCATACACAGTGCATGCATTACATGCACAATAAATCGTTCTCTTCCTAACAGCATTTTAATATGAAGCAACTATTTTGTTACCAAGTATTTGTAGTTTTCTTGATTCTAAATACATAGTTACATGTGGAAACATACATAAAACATCCAGGTGGACCCATCTTACCCCCTTCTAGTATAAGCAACATACTATATCATAACCATCCGTGCACCACAGGAAAGACCTATCGCAAATGAGCCAAGTGGCATAACTAGTAGTAAATCTTCCTGTAACCTCACTGGCCAAGGCCAAGTGGCCATGTAACGCATGAAAGTCTATGAATGTACACATTGGGACATGTAATCAAGAAGGATTCCATTAAAACATCTTAAGCATATATGACACGAAGACGATAGAATTGTTGGCAAGATGTTGCACAGTTCATCAAATTGATTCGTCAAACAGCTGAACTTTCAAGCGACATTAGTAGCAACTTTGAAGGACTTGCAAATAAGCTAGACTGTACTTATCATCTTCCCTTCGTTTCACCATAAATATCATTTCATTTTTGGAACTCTTGGGAACTTCATATAAATAGCAATTGGTAGATAGAACAGTTGAGTTTCATGAAATTCTTCTGAACTTCGAGACATCAATACTGCCTTTGAATTTTTCCCCAAAAAAACCACACTCCTATCCATTAACAATGCAAGAACAAAAATGAAAACATAGTGAGTGTCAAAGAAAGGAAGAAAGCATGATAACAATTACGAGTATTACAACTGTTAAGATGAAAAAAGCTGCAATTCCTAAGTGAGAGCAAATTCAAATTTAGCGTGTCATACCGTAAGAAGCAAAGTTCCAGCCATTATAATCTCATTCTGCGACATGGGTCCCATGGTCTTCAACTTCTCCCTGGCAAGCTTCGGCGCATCTGGACTGCTCTTCACCGACGGCGGATAAATCACGTACAATATCAACGGCACCACAATAAGCGACACCAGTCCGGGAACAATCGCCGCCTTCGCCCAATCCATCCAGCCAATCGTCTGATTTATCGCACTGAACGCCAAATTCGCACTCAAAGGGTTTGCAGCCATAGCAGTCAAGAACATGGACGATGAAATCACCGATGTCTGAAAGCAAGTCAGCATCAACCACGACCCCAACTTGTGTTCCGTCCCGTCCCCAACGTTACTCCCACACGCAACGCATAAAGACTTCACCAAGGGCAGAAAAATCCCACCCGCTCGAGCGGAAACGGACGGAATCGCGGGGGATAACAGGGCTTCGCTGAAGACTAAGCTGTAACCCAACCCTAACGAGGAGCTACCAAATACCGAGACGAATTGGTAAGCAATTCTGTTTCCGAGTCCGGTTTTAATGAACCCTCTGGCGAAGAAGAAGGCGAGCGCGATAAGCCATGGGATCGGGTCGCCGAATGCGGAGAAGGCGGCGGCAAAGGATAGGGTTTTGGTAAGGACACAGGCGCCGAGGCCCATTAGGGCCACAGCTCCAAGCGGCAGTGGCTGCGTGATGATTCCGACGATGGTGGCTAAGAAGATAGATAGCAATTGCCAGGCGATTTTGGAAACTCCAGCGGGTTGAGGAACAAACCAGAGGATAACTCCAACAGCGATTGAAGCGAACAAGGGCTTCATTGACGCCCCTTGCCATGGCTGCGGTGGCTTCGCCGGGACTGCCGACGGAGTTGCGGCTGCTGCAGAAGCTTTAACAGTGAGAGTTCGGTCCGGGAGTGAAGAATTGAGCGAGTGGGTTGACTTGATAGTGAAGCCACTACCAAGTGTGAGTGGTTTTGCATGGATTCTTCGATTTTGACTGTTGGATTTAAGATTCAAAACTGGAGATGACTTGTTGGTAGGACGGGTTCGACAGCCTGGCGGTAGCGGCCGAAACCCTAGGTTCAACGACGAGGTGAGAGCTAGGGACGCCATCGCTGCGGTGGCGTTTTAGAGAGAAACACAGTGAAAGTGAGAGTGAGGGTGAGAGTTGAGATCTGTCGTTCAGAAAGCCATTTGTGGGGGGTGATCGGAAGGACGACAATTGAGATTATGAAAAAATCTAGGGGCATTTTCTTTTCAAAAACTCAACGAGTATACATGGACCGTTGGATTTTGATCTGACGGCGGCTGTGGAATTGGAATATACGACTTGTGGGGGCCAGCCTTGCGTTGTAAACTCCGTCTGCTATGTCCTTCTAATTTCCATCGGGGAGAAAAGGGAGTAGAGCTAACGTGCGCTCGGGGGGTTTTGATCATAGCTGGAGACGTGGCGAGCTGTGAATGGATGGGAAGTTGGAAGTTTTGTTTGGGAAGTTGGTGGTTGGTGGGCGACCAAAAAGAAAAGGGGGGAAAACGACAAAGTGGGGTTTGGGAGGGTGGTGATAGGGGAACTGGAGCATTACTGACCACATAAATTTTAACTAGCACATTGTCCATGCCTTTACATAATCTAAATTATATATAAACGAATCATTAAATTGTATATATCAATTAATCATTATATAATACTAGCGCATGCCCGTGCCCGTGCCTAAAGGCACGCTGCAAATCCATTAGCAGACGCAGCAGCATGCAGCAACAACTGCACGCAGCAACAGCAGTCAAACAGTACATGCAGCAGCAAC